>JABUQX010124771.1:32500-35780 GCA_015478945.1 Trachelipus rathkii | reverse complement strand
GTAGTAGTAATATATATATATATTACTTAGCTATTCTCAATTTTATACTCACGTAATTGAATGTATAATCAGCACGCTTACTTATATATATCTACTCCATATATATATATATATTATAGTAAAAGAATATAATATTATTAATATATTATATAATAGTTTTTTGCTATCTAATATTTAAATATTATATATATAATATATATTATATATTATATATATTATATATTATATAATATATATATATATAATATATATATATATATATAATATATATTATAAATATAATAATTGTTTGTTCGATGTATTACTTTATATATTTTGTACAATAAATGTTGTTGTATTCGTGTCAAGATATATCACGCGTAATCCTTATCTTTAGCCCCTCACTGAGGGCCATATAAAAGATGATAAAATCGAGAAAGGTAATACCATTTTAGACTATACAATTTCCTTCGATTTTTAATCCCTTTGAGTATTCACTGGTGAATATTTAGCTATATATATATTATACCGTGTAATATCGAGAAAAAAGCATATGCTAAGGGGTATAATAGGAAATTTTTATATTTTATGCCGCTATAGTGCAATAAGCTTAAAAAATGAATCTGTCTAAGTAATTTTCATTTATCGATATTAAAATTATTACTATATATATTATCTTTAATAGATGAGTAGTGTATCATGAAAGGCCGCTTTTAAGAGCACGGTCAGAGTTACGTTTCGACGACCTGGACCATCAACCGTGCTGAATATGACTGAGAGTACAGTGAGTAAACACGCAGAGATTTAGAGTTTCATCTAGAGTCATAAATTTATAATATATCACAAGTGGGGTAAGTTTAATGAGAATGGGAGAGTAAGGGGTAGAAAAAACTCCTAATACTCCTCTATTGTACGCGACAATAACGATATGCGAATAAGAGTGGCGTAAAGGCCGAACGGCGAAAGAGAGCGTGAGATACCTACGGTGGCGGGGGCTAGGCGGGAAAGCTAGTATTATGCGACGGTGCGAAGACGCGATTGTACGCGGGGGTTCGCCACGAACTGTGCCGCAGCAGAAGAAGGCGGCACGAGGCTTGCTTCAAATCTTCGCGCGCGGTAGACAGTACGTTGGAGTGTTTGTGTAGTCCGAAGCAGGAGGAGCAGAGCGAAGGAGAGTGGTAGTGAAAAACTCGAGCGGCACTATAGAACTATACGTGTCCGAGTGACACGAGGCATGCGTCAATTGAGGGATATAGGGTACACGAGCGACACTAAAGTTCGATTTCCTGTGTCCCACTGCGCAACTGGAGACCAAACGTATGTTAGGATCGCGGCCGCGCGCGCGTCATAGGTTAATGGAGGGGTTAGAAAGGGAGAGTTTACTAGAATGATAGTTATGATGAGTATAATAAAGGAGAGAAGGGTAATAATGTGTGTGTGATGTATAGTGATGTGAGTGTGTGTTATAATATAGGCATACTGTGTGATAATGAATCAACTATCTGTAACTGATTTACCTAACTATATATTGATGTACATTGAGCGTATCATCAAAACATATACACTATTACGTCATGTGCCAACACCAGCTAACGGTGGCGCACATAAGCTAAATATATATTAAACATAATATAAGGGTAGGGAGTGGGAGTGTAAAAAGGGTGTGAGTAAAGGTAGTTAAATAATTATATATATATAGTATATATAATATATATATAATTATTATATATATTAATATATATATACTATATAATTAATACTACCTTTTAAACTTCCTTTATTAATACCCTTTACATGAGTGAGTGCATATATCACGAGGGGATCACTATCAGGATAATCGAGAACTTTAAGGCCGGCTATACCACAAACCAGCGCCATCAAACGTGTTTGAGCAGTTACAGAGTTTTTAATTTATCTTGGTCACTCCAGAGTTAGATAAACCTAACCAACTGTATACGCGAAGATTTAACTAGCCTTGCACTTACACGTGTTGAGAGTCGGCGAGTAACTACCCACTAACTCACATTAATAACTAGTTAACAATAAGCATATGCCAACGATTAGTACACGTGTACGCTACTTCCATGTACCGTATTTCATGTGCGTTTATCATTTCTTAGCGGTATACTTATTATATTAACTACAATGTACTAATATAGATACGTACAGTTCATAATAACTCAGGGCAGTTATATAATACGTGATACATATACTATATATAACTAAACTGAGTGATGGTAGTTACGGGCAAAGCCACATCTATATTCATGTGCTAAACGAAATATGAACAGTTATAGTATATTGAGACATAATTGATATATAGTCTTTACTCACTTATTATATTATATTTTGAGGTTGATCTAATTAGTTTTGTACCGGTGATGAAATTAACAAATAATTAACGAATAGTGAGCTACTTTCATTTCCCTTATTTAGACTATAATAATTACATTATGGATTATAAGTTTTAGAATGAAGAAATTAATTATCGATTTTTACTCGAATTATTTATTTATACTTTCTTTATATATTTATATTATTGATAAGAGTTTTTTATTAATTAAATTTATTACAAGCTGAATTTTGAGGATGATCACAGTTAACTAAATTTTTACTTAATGCAGCAAATTTCTTCATCAAAAGTTTTCCCCAAGTTAAAAGCATTGGTTGTATGCTCTGTAAACTAAAATTTTTACGATAGATTCTTTGTAAAATACGTCGGTGAATAGGATCCATAGTTCATATACAGACCATTATCAGTGGGTTTGGACATGTGTCCGTTAGATATGAGCCGTCAGAATTAACATTGATTTTGATGTCTAAAAACAGATAGCATTATTAACCTAAGTTTCGTATGTGAATTTTAAGCATGACAACTCTTGAATTCTATTGATGAACTGATGTATATGATCTATATGATCTATGTTCCTAAAAAAAGTGAGGGTGTCGTCGACATACCTTATGTAAAATACGGGGTTAAAGTTGTTTGTTTCACGGAGGAATTTTTTTTTTCGCTAGATGAAATATAGAAGTCGGCCAAATGTGGTCCAAGTGGTTGAGTCCCCATCGGCACTGCCATCCAGTTTTGTTTACGATAAAATGTTTTCTTTAAATTTTAAAACGGTGTTTGAGTACAAACAAATTAATAAAAGTTCTCAATATGTTGTTCCTGATCTATCTGGGGGAGGGGGGAAAGGTTATTTGACTGATACACTTCGTTAATTATTATGTCAATCGTATCAAGAACCGGTACATTTATGAACAAAGATTCTACATCAAGTGAGGCGAATATATTAGTGGC
>JABUQX010124771.1:0-12500 GCA_015478945.1 Trachelipus rathkii | reverse complement strand
TATATATCCCCATTTGTAGTTTACTCTAGAAAGTAGTAATATGTTATACTAAAAAAAAATTTTATATTTTGACTGAAACATCTTTAAGAATTACGTAATATTGTTGCCGACAACACGCCTTAAATATGTAAATTGGTAACCCTATCTTTGAAAAGTTAGAATAACGAAAAAATGATTAGCGAATAGCACGCTTAGAAAAATACGTAGCCTAGAATAAGCTGTATTATTAGTGTAAATGAGTTCTACAATATTGTTTTATTATTTTGTGAAGGATAATGATTACGGATATATATATTTATTAATATCCAATTTATCTAAGCTATGCCATAAATTGGTCAAAATATTAATTAAAATTAGAAGTGAAAATATTGAAGTACTTTTCGTTGGAATAGGCCTAGACTTACAGTCTATTCCATATATTATTTTGTGACATCCCTTAGAGTGACATACGAAACTAGCAATAAAGAAATAAAACAGAAATAAATTACGAACTTGGAAAATAATAAATATAAGTGTAATAAAATATAAAGCATAATAAATAATCATGAAATATAACTATATGTGTGAGTAAACAATAGGCCGTTATATATAAAGTAGTGCTAGGTTTTTACTGTCACGTCAAATTATTTTGCTGTCAACACGTTAGTATAGTTAGATGAGATGACTCTCTCTGAGGTAGTGTTTTTTTTAGTGCATCATTAATAACATTTTAAAGCAAGAAAAAAAAATTCTGTCTAAAATATAAAAAGTGATGGAAGTTATAAACATTAAAAGAAAGAAACGTGTTTAAAAGTGAAATCTATGTGACCAAACCTAGTTTAGACCTCGTACCAGCTTTGCCATATTCTGTATGCGTAAATCCTTGATACTTGATCTTAGGCACTATACCTCATGATAAAAGAGTAACAACCTATTCTAATTATAAAAGAGGAGAAAGGTAATAAAGCGGCAACAAAGTTATCGTAGATTTTCTATTAAAATAATAATATGGTCCTTGTCTTTAATTTTTCTTCCCAATAAGGAGCCACCATATCCCAACAATTATTCACCGTGACTTTAAACTGTAATTGTGTATTCATGAAGATATAAGGTCAATTGTAATTTGAGAAAAATACAAACAGATGAAGATGGAGAGTGAATAAAAACACGTGAATATGTTAAAATTATTTGTAGTCCTGAAGTTATGTATAACATAGTATTCATACCAGATCTCTTACGTGAAAAAAATTGCAGGATTACTAAACATATACTCTCGCATATTAGCGTCTTTCCAATAATGAGCGGTGACTAACAAGCATAACAGGCCACTAGATACTACAGAATTTTAAGAATATCATCCACAAGATCGCTGGAATATTTCCCAATACATCAATTTATAAGAATGCTATTTTCGAATCATAAATGAAAATAAATGATATATAGTATGGTACAAATGAATATATCAGACTACTAAATATAGATATACTTGAAATTTCTAATCGTCATCTTAACATCCTATATCTTTTTAGTACATATCAGTGATGATATTGATTAAACATTAATCGTTTTCTTTCTTACTCCCATAACGATCCCTGTAGCACAGTCGAAAGAGCAAGGAAGGAGCATTCTCTCTGTTGCAGGTTATAATTCCTCGTTTTTGAAACTAAAGTGAAATGTAGGCGAAAGGGTGTATATGAACAGATGGATTATATCTTATTTACCTATAATTTTAGTGAGTATAATAATATCGATAAAATAAAGTTCAACAATTCTCTTACCTATCTGCTAAAACTTCAAGAAAAATAATAAGCAAATATTACTCTTACCAATCGACCAAACATATGTAGAAGATTGGTTCAACTTAGTATATACTTTGTAAACTTTTGCTCTCAATCTTGTATAAAAGAGAAAGCTTTGTAAAACCTATATTATCAGCAGAGTTTAATAAGCCTAGCGTGAGAAAAGTCCACACAACATATACGTCTTAACAGGTAATAATAAAGTGTATAATCTAATTTAGGGAGTCCTCAGCAGTTATCAAGGCTTCTTCATACAAAAATAGATAATAATACCTAATTTATGAATAAACAGTTATGCTTATTCTACGTTTTCAACCCGATGGATCTTGTGCCTCTCTAATTACGTATTGAAAGGGGATGTGGAATCATAATAAATTGGCTCGAAAACAGACTGATTGTGTACATGGAATCAGAACGATACATAAAGTCAAAAGCCCTATCCAGATTATCGTCAATTACCAGTGACTCCATTCGTCTTCTACACAGGGCTAAGTTAATCCCTCAAGCATAGAATAAAGAAAGACCACATTTCACTGCAAAGATTTTGGATTTATAAATATCGTAGTGTCCTAATTAAATTGAAACTGTTCCAGAGTTTGAGTAGCTGCCTCTAAATCATATCAATATGAAATTCGAAATTAGGATCTTATAACAATAGTATAGTCTTAGTTATAACATAGATAATGTTAGGACAAGACCTTAAGGTTAAAACGCTCTCCTCGTCCTCGTTTGTCCCGAGGTGTGGTCGTACGCGCGTAAACTACAATACTAACCACAGAGGATTTAAAGAAAATAAGACCCACTTTGCTACATACCATCACATTCCGTAGAAATGGCCTCACCAATGTCGTAAGGCATATGCCTAAGAACACCGTCGAGACTACACACACTGGTCATCGATTTTGGGGCGTGAGCACAACGTCGGCCCATCAGCCCAAACCCATATTTATTGATCTACTCTTCTCCTACCTTCAAGGGAAAACCTAATATATATTAGGGGTGATAGTTACACCTCCGTACTAACTGAAGTGTTAGCTAATTTAATAGTACTTAGTAAGGTCGTATAACAATTTGTAAGTATACAGTTACTCAATTTTCAAATACATTGATAAAAAATACGAGAGCAAACCTTCTCCTACTTCCTGCACACATTCGAAAATAATTACAAATTAATAGGTAAAATTGCTTGAAAATATTTTACGATTTGCTCTTTCTCGTTGGGAGAAAGAAAATCGGGTTGCTTTTTATTGAATAGTGAAAATGCCAGCTATATGGTGCGTTAAAGTAACAATTTGTCATGTTCGACCTGAATAGAAATACGATCGGACCAGTCAGAGCTATTATTAATCTTGGCCGATCTGGTAATATAGGGAAAAATTTGATAACGACGACAATTAGTAAAGGGTGTGAGTTGCATTGTCCAGGTAACAAACAACTCAGTTAATTGTGCCGAACCCTTTAGTTCCAAGCTAAAATACTGCGATGAGAGTTGAATAAAATGCAGATTCTTGCTAAATACTTCCCAATAAGTTTTCAAATGATATATACGAATTGTTAAAATCAATTTTGCATTTAATCGTCAACTTTACGGACCTATGACCTTTATCAAAAACAATTATTTTTATTAGATCTAGGGAGTATCATTTTGTAATTTATAACGCTATTAATGCAGAGGAATAAGTGAAAAGCAATCATATTGGTTATTTCTTACAGATTAGCTAATGGAAAGTCAGATAAACTAATTACGATGGAAAATACCTTAAAAAACTAAAAAATTCCTTGCATGTAAGATATAGGACTATGAACATATAAACTTTATTATAGCTGATGTAATTGATTAATATTTAGAATAGTATAAACCTACTGTAAATATAAATTTAAATTCATAGATTTTAGCTCATAAATATTATAATTTTAGATCCTCACAACTGGCATACTTGTGAAGTCATTCAAGGATAGTGACTCTGAAGCACTGCCATAACAAACGATTAAAATTAATTATGTAAATGGTAACTCTTTTCCTAAACTCCCCTCCGCGCCATTTTCCCTATATACTGATTTAGTAGAGTGATATATAAAAAATTATTATAATGATAATATATAAAACTTTAGATAGCTAAATTGGTAAATGTGAATTATAAATAATTAATAAATATATTATTCCAAGGTATATTATTAGGTAGCATATTCAGGATCTCTCAACATGCCAACCCCTTTCCTCAACATATTGTCCAATTAAGATTATATAAATAGAAATAGGAAACCTTAAGTGATATGATATGACAATTAATTATGTCTAATACCTCGATGTGTAAAGAAGAATAGGTAGTTTGCAGAAAATATATACCCCATTAACCCCCGCTAAAAAGAAAATGGACCTTTTTAGAAGAATTAATCCACATATAAATAAATATAAAAATTATGGAACATTCTCCCCCATTACTAACATGTCCTAAAAAAGTCCGCGCATCAAACCTACTTTCTCACGTCCATAAGTATGATAAGGCAAGAAGTAAGGAGGCCCATAGAGGCAGGTGGGTGTATACTTTAATATTGCTGGAGTACTTGCTATCCATCAAATAACTTAATACCTATTGGGTGATATATATATAATTTACCGATTTTATACATAGACTTTCTAAACCTACTGGTGGTATCTAAGTAGGCCGATTTGAGTAAATTATTACTGATTAACATAAACATATTGTATTACTGAAATAACAATATCATTTCAGTATTCTTCATAAATCTCATTAAATGATCTTTTTACGTAAATATTTTACTTCATGGCGTGTAATAATATTTTTCTGTATATACTTATAGATTTAAAGAAGTGCATATCAGGTAGAATCCTTAAAGTTCCACTCACTCGATAGTCAGGAGTAAAATGTCCTCAGTAGGATCTGGAGTCATTACTCCTGGCAGCTACCCATACATCAATTTTTTGAGTAATTGGTGTCATTTTTTATTAGATTAGAATAAATTACATATGTCCGTTTACACAGATGTTACCACACTAGTTATTTACAAAAATTAATATAACAATATCATTTAATATATTGATATTAGAGATCTTCTTACAATATTTAAGTAACTTACTTATGATTATTAATCTAGAAATATAAAATAACTTCAAATAGCAGCCAACATCCAAATACGCATGAGATTTACAATAAAATAAATTATATAGAATTAATATAATAAATTAAATTGCGATATTTGTGGACAGCTAAAAGCTAATTTATCCTTGCATTACCTCCAGCTACATCTCCTTAGATGTGGCCAACATTTGGACAGTCTTCAGAAAGTGAGCGAGTATTATAGAGTATTTCGTGGCTCTGAAGAAGGCCCTTCATCTTCTCGTGAGATGAGGACTAACACGTCAGAATTGTATTCATTAATGTAATATATCCAAATACCATGTACTATCAAGAATTACGGTTCTTTCAATAAGCAGTATAAAACATTTTCGCCCTCTAGCCTTACACTAGGTTATTTACTGAACCCAATTATTTTGTCCTGTCTCTGTCCTTTCTAAAACGGAAGTGCGCCACACTCTCAACACAGGCGGAACAACTGTAATACGTCGAATCATGATTCGCGCAGAAGTGAAACGCTATATAAACCTTTTATCCGGTCAACCCACATGTGGCCTCAAAAAATGCTTATAATTTGGAATATATAATTTATTCTCTTTTTTGAGTTTACAAATTCCTAATTAAATGCTCAAAATCTGTTTCACACTGATGCCTAGTCAGATCAGCCTGCGGTCTCGGTTCGTAGTTCTCTACCTTTCAGTGCATAATTCGAAAAAGCTCAGTTCTCCTCTCTCGGATTTTTACCGTGCTTATTCGTTCGAATCCGATCCTGCTCAAATTCGGTTCTCACCATCTATCTTACTCAGTTTACAGGACATCTCTCCCTCTTCGCTCTCCTTCATCTGGTCTTTCCCAAAATCCTCCATCTCGCGTTAGTTAAGAAAGTTTACCACATAGTAGAAAACCAGAAAGGGTAAGATGTGTATTGTTTGTGACGATATCTTAAATCCATGATCACCACTCATAGTCACTTATAAAATAAATAGCAGTGACTGTAACTATTTAATCACTTGCTGTAGCAAGTCTGTATATAAGCAGCGAACTTAATCTTCTTTGTTCTTGATAGTATATGATTTGTACTGTTATATATCATATTAATATATAATCTAGATAGAATTAAAATAACGTCTTGCAGATTTATCTATGAGTTAGATATTCACAGTCTCAGTATAAATCCATACTTATTTAAATGGACTGAAATGAAAGTTTATTCTCCTTGCTTCTAATACCGCTCTCATCAGAGCTTATCCTGCTACTGCCGGCGTGAAGATCTCGATAAGGCGAATGCAACAAGTATATAATACTCTTTCCTTCAAATTTGTGAATCAAATACCTGTAAATTGATAAGCAGAAGTCAATTTCAGTTAGATCCTTTCGAGAGTTCATTATCCAATATTTGAGACATGAATTATTTTTACTTACTCCTAGTAGTGTTCTTTCGCAACAGAAGTACGAAGGTTTTTCACTGCGTCTTCTTCTCCAAGAGGTGTAACAGAAGCGAAAGTGTGAAAGTTTAGCTTTTCGTGTAAGATATATCGGATACCTTCAGGAATAGCTGAAGTGGGAGGCACTGGAATAGTTTAGTCACTAGCTCCTATTACAAATAAACTTCAGAAAGCAAAGGTTATACTTCAAGAAGCGAATACAGTCGCTACATCTTCTGCTAAAATATTGTGGCAGGTAGTCTTTAGCTTCAATTGAATAAGTCTTGGTTTACATAATATCCAAGATTCTATACCCTCAGCAGAATTTCTTTCACATAGTGGTATGTTATTGGTTATCGCACTCATTAGCCTATCAATTTCAAATTTCCTAAGCTAATTATAGGTTAAGCTTTTCAGTACTGAAGTAATTAACTTCGTCAGAGAACTGAAATCAAAAACACTAGCAACAAAAAACTGACGTGATCACACTACTTACCATGTTATATTATTTACAATTACCTATGAATAATATAGTGTGGATTAATTTACAAGTCTCTCTCTTCCAACGCCACAACAAAAAAACACAAAAAAAAAAAAATAACTCTGTGACCCTTGTTTGCTCAACTCTCTCGTGAGAGCAGAGAGAGAGAGGCTAACAGACGTGTGGATCTCATAAGATATGCGAGAAATAAAGCTGACTGTCTCTCACTCATTGATGAAATCATTTCCACTAGTTGTCACCAACTGATTTGTCTCTTTTAGGTATGTACGAGACTCAGATTGAATCTCTAGTTATCTCTCTTCGAGTCCTGTATGTCTATTTTGGTGACGTAATGGTGGCAGGAATACGAGAGGTCAACTTCCTCGAGCACCTGAATAAGAGTATATATTATAATATATATATATATATATATATAATATATATATATATAATAAATATATATAATTTTTTTATTTTTATAGATATCAGTATAATTTTTATAATGATTATAAAAGTAAATTTTTTGTTACATATATAATATAATATATAATTATATTTTATATTATATATATATATATATATATATATATATATATTAGGGCAAATTTGTACAAGCTGTACTGTTGCTATAGACGTAAGGTTGACGAGTTTTTAATTTTGCGAATTTCCCGTGAAATCGTACGAAATAATTTGCAATTTTGAGTTCGATTTTTTTTGTAAAATAGGCATTTGTAATACGCATTATTTTGCTTCACTATTTGTATTAAAGGAAAATTCTTTCAGACGTATAATTTATTAATTTTATATGTTAATACAATAATTAATAAGAATACTTTATTACTAAAAATAATATTCGTAATTTGATAATAATAAAATATAATTATAAAAAATATTAATAATAATAATAATAATAATAATAATAATAATATATAATAACATTTTATTTTTTTTTTATTTTTATTTTTATTTTTTTTTATTTTAAATTTTTTTTTTTAAATATTTTTTTTTTTTTTTTTTTTTTTTTTTTTTTTTTTTTTTTTTTTTTTTTTTGTAGTTCTTGAAACAAAAGTCTCCAATATACATTTTTTTGTATAATGTGAAACATTAAAAGTAAATAGGGCATGAGTGTGTGTTGAATAATTTTTTTTTTTTTTTTGCAATTATCGTCGGAAATATTTAAAAAAAAATTTTATTCCCCCCTTTAGGGGCTCGAGCCGACGGTGGACAGAGGGGGGACGAAGTCCCCCGTCGTCCACCGGGAGGCCGAGAGACCCCGACTCTGCCATCTTTGCGGTTTACCTATGGTATTCTTTAAGTTAAAAAAAAAAAATAATTTAAATTCCCTTTACCACTTTGGTCACTGCTAACTTTAGTAAACCGTGCAAATAATAATGTGGTTGTTAAGAAAACTCTAGCAACCCTGAGAAAACGCTTTCGTATGGGAAAAATATGCCAAAAGTATGTTAAAGCAATTTGTACAAAGTTGTGATTCATGTTAGAGATCTAAATCTTCTCGCAAAATAAGCCCTCCATATGAATCTTTTAGGCCAGTATCTACCAAATTTCAGGTTGTCCATATTGACATTCTTAAAATGCCTCGATGCAAAAGCTATAAAAGTACCTTTTAACATTGATTGATAGGTTCTTCCGCTGTTATCTCTTTGCTTTCCCTTTTAAAAACATAGAAACCTCTGCCATAGTAGAGGTAATTACTAGAGAATTCTACCCATAGCTGGAAGGTGGAAAACTTACGTTTCTTATAGAGGAACGCAGTTTACGTCGGACTTATTCAAGAGTGTGCTTGAGGAGTTAGGATTCCGGCATAACTTTACCTCGCCTATACCCCACAGAGCAATGGTCTCATCGAAAAACTCTCATAGAACATTGTTGAGATCTTTGCAAGCCATGCTGTCGGATGATTTGGAAGATGTGAAGTATTACTGGCTTGGATCTTCTCCCCATTGTGCTATTGTGGTCTGCGTACTGACCCATTGAAACTCAGAAGGAATCACCCCCGGCCATCTAATGATGGGCCAAATCCAACTCCTCCCGGAAACTTAATAATCAGCTGGGTTCCTCCTTCCCCATGTCCAGAAACTACCTGAACTAACTAAGTATTATTTCTTAGACTCGCCTCTAGCCCCTGAAATTTACTGCCAAAGAACCTCAAAATATATGTGCCAAATAGTTTGCAAGATGCCAAAATTTGTACTAGTTAAAAAACAACAGTATGGCAAAAACAAACTAGAACCCATATATCATGGCCAGTATTCCATAGTAAAGTTATTCTGGAATAATGTGTACATAAATAAGAATAATCAGGTACAATGTGAAAACTTAATAAATGTAAAGTCATATTTTATGTTAACCTTTTCAGTTGGAGAGTTAGCAACAGAACCATCAGATCGAATAAGAGGAGGAAAGGTAGATTATATTCTAATGCCAGTATACTCTTGTGATATAAGTGATATAAAGGTGAAACTTTCGTGTAACATGTTCATTACTTTTTAGGTATAGTCATTTTGTTAGATTTAAGTTTCCTCTACAACTTGAATTTTCACTAAATCTTCTCTATTCTTCTAATACTAAATACGTAGAAGAACTGGTGTTCAGTGTGAATCTCAACAATAACTCACAAATTTGGAGGATATAATACACTCAAAAGTCTCCGCAGGAAGCGAGGCGGAATCTATCTGTTCCCTCTCCTGAGTCGGAGGTGTAAAACGAACCTGGGGTTGTACACTATTGTACCTCCTTCTTCCTCCTATTCACACACGTGATCTCTTCATGCCCCCTAAATATGTGTGTGCACTGAAGATAAAATACATTTTTCTTTAAGTAATTACGTAATTTTCCTGAGATATATTCGCGACTAAGACAACTACGAACACATTATAAAAAATATAGTAAACAGTGATTCGGTGATACCCTGTGAGTTTTGAGAATAGCCTTGCCCGAGTTTACATCGAAGAAATTTATAAATAAGCGTGTACATAGAGCGCCTAAATATACAGAAAGCCTGTAGAATAAAGTGTATTATAGTGTAAAAAGTACAAGTAAATTATTAATAAAATTAATATAGTTAATATAATTTCGTATTCAAAAATTTAAGATTTAATAAATTGATGCAAGTAAACTAATCTTAATGAAATAAATATTCATAAATATAAAATTTTCCTTCTTCAGGAATAAAATATATTGTAAGGTAATCTTTGCATTTGTAGGTCGAATTTTTGGTCTAAAATTTGTTAGGTCTTACACACAACCACAACCACAACACACACACACATCAACACACACCTATAATAATATAATATATATATATAATATATATATTATTAATATATATATATATAATAATATAATGATTTATATATATATTAATATTTATAATATGTATTTATATATATATTAATAATAATTAAAAATGCGTTGAAAAATAAATATATAATCCATATATTTATATAATATATATTAATAGAGTAATTAATATACATAATGTAATTAGATAATATATAATGTGTATTGATAATAATATATATATATATAAAAAAATCATAATAAATAATAAATAACCTATCTATTAAATATAATTAAATAAAAAGACTCTATATGTAATATGAAGAATATCAGTAGTCTTCATATTAATATCACTGCTACTATCTAATATATATATTTTTATTAATCTGAGAATTTTATTCAAAATTAAAGCATTGTATACTATTCTAACTTTAATAATTTATTTAAGTATTATGATTAATTAATATAAATTCTATTTGAAAATATTATTATATTATTTAATTAATTTATTATTATTATTATATATTATTATAATATATAATTTAATTATTATTAGCTGATTATTTAGATATATAATTGTGACTCTGAGAGACGCATTAAATTTTAAAATAATTATTTATCAGCTTCAAATCTATTTTTTTTATCATTATCATTTATGTTTTATCATTTATTATTAACACTTAGTCACACTATGATTTCATATGCTGGTACTACTATTAATTTATATTTATTATATTTATTATTAATATATTATTATTATTATTATATATATTTATTTATAATATTATTATTTATTATATTAATTATTATATTATTATTATTATTATTATAATTAACTCTTAGAATTACTTATAAGAAATAATATCTAATATTTGTATTTACTTATAATATATAATATATTATTAATATTAATTATTAAATATATATATATATTATATATTATATATATTAATTATATAATATATATATAATATATATATATATATATATATATATATTATATATATATATATATATATTATATAATTAATATATATTTAATATATATATAATATATATATTATTAATACATATATTGAAATATAAAATATATATTTATAAAAATAATATAATTGAAAAAAATAATATTGGAAACAATTTAAAATTTGAAAGATTATAGTACCTATATGTCTAATCAAATCACCATTATAAAAATGCTATAGATTATTGTAAGATTCTAATTATATATATAATTAATATTAATCACAATTAGAATTCGAATGATTAAATGATTCTTTAATTACTAGGAGCAAATACATCTACACTCTCTCTATTACAGAAGAAATCATAAGGTCTACATTATCAACTTAACCCATATGCAAAAATATTGTAAATTATATTATTAACATACACCTAAATTAATTCACAATACTATCTAATAGGATACATATCCAAATTTCTCCACCGGATAGAATCCGATAATGTAATTACTATCAGGGATTTTTTTATCTAATGAACTAATATCTCTAACTACAACTTCTTTCCAATTGCAGATTTAAATGGTGGGATAGTATAGTGCTGTATTTTATTAAACATTTAAACTCAGCGACAAGCCTCGTATATAAACCTATTGATGATCATTAATAATAACTTATCGAATTTATATGGTTATGAGATCTTTCTGTTCTTTTTATACTATTATATTATGTATCTTTGTATGTGTTTTTAGCTATACTGTCACATATATATAGAACAGATTTTACCTAGTCCCCTTATTTAAATATCGTATTAACACTTTTCACGGGCCCTATTATAATATATTTTTCATCATTATAATGCATGAGGTAAGTCATGTCCAGTTATGCGTTGGTCAATGAAACTTCAATCAGTCAAATTCGAACAATCACTTTTAACAACTATTAAGGATTAGTATCTCGAAGCTCCTTTTCTTGACTGATATACGTTGTGATAAGTAATGTATGCGCGTTCGTGAGCGGACAAAAGTCTAGCCTACTCTTCTCGGTTTCGTGGCAATTACAAAAATGTTTAGACTCAGATGGTGAATGCTCAAAACAGATATCATAACACACAAAAAATAAATCATGAAACACACGGTGAGCGGCGCTAAAACACGTTTCGTATTTAAATGCATCACTTATTTATAAACAATCATAAATTATAAAATATTATTTCCATACGTTAAGCCAACTTTCATCATTTATTCTTACTTTACTACAAAATAAACTAAATTTTATATTTCCAATTTCACTGTTATAATTATAACTGACACATATCTTGTAGACATTTTAAATGTAATTACATTCTCTCTCACGCAGCTTCACATAACTATTACCCTAAAAACGTTAGCTTTTTACTTAGGCATTTTTACATCGGGTTAAATTAGTGAGTAAGCATTTGACGTCGCATTCTACCTTAAATC
>JABUQX010124770.1:27500-33216 GCA_015478945.1 Trachelipus rathkii | reverse complement strand
TATATAACTTATATATATACTATATATATATATATATTATATTATATATATATACTATATATATACTATATTTATTCTGTATATATTATATATATATATATATATATATATATATATAATACTATATATATATATATATAATACTATATATTATCATATATATACTATATCATATAAGGTATAGTAATTTCTTACCAAACAAAATCTTTCTTTGCAAAGTGAATCATAAATATATAATAATATATTTATATATATTATATATATTCACTATATATATATATAATATATATATACTGTATACTATATATTATACTCTATATATATATATATAATATATATATATATATATATTATATAGTATATTGCACAAATATTATTACTATGACGGGAAGAGGTCCATCTAGGATTAAATGAAATAAATTTAAGAACTAATTTTCATCATATCTGGCTGTAACGAGATCGCTTTGGCAAGCTGTTTCTTACCTTCTTCAAGTGTTATTCCTTGGGGTCTTTTTAACGGTAGGGGAAATAATCCAGTTTTCAGAGGAGGAAATCGAATTCATATTAACTGCACCAACCATAATCGCTTTTTTATTATGTAGGAAAATATGAAGGTTTACTAATATATATATATAGTGATAGTATATTATTAGTACTATATATATATATAGTATAGTATATATTATAATTATCTTAAAAGTAGATATATATAGTATATACTATTATATAGTATATGTATATACTGATATATATTATCATATAGTATAGTATAGTAGTGTTAGTATACATGATATACTATATTATATATATATATATATGTAACGACTAATTCTTTTCAATCCATTAATAAAAGGTGACTGTGTCGTGCTCAAATCGAATAGGCGAAGATTGTGTGTGTGGTGTGGTGTGTGTGTGTGTGTGTGTGTGTTTGTGTGTGTGTGTGTAGGGTGTGTGTGTGTGGTGTGTGTGGTGTGTGTGTGTGTGTGTGTGTGGTGTGTGTAGCGTGTGTGGGGTGTGGCGTGTGTGAATTTCAGCTATATTAATTGTTTACATTAGATGGGCCTTTGATATCTTCTTACGTTACAATTTTGGCTGTTTGCCATAGACAAGACGACATTGTCATCTCCTTTAAATGTGTAATCAGGCCTGAAGTACTCTAAGTTGATTCTTAACGTATATATATATATATATATATATATATATCTTTAATGATATATATATATATATTATATATATTTTATATATATAGCTGATAGTATATCGGTGCTGGGACATAGTATATATCTATATATATATATATAAATATATACTATATATATTGCATAGAGAAGAGAGAGAGAGAGAGAGAGAGAGAGAGGAGACGATAGAGAAGAGCAGAGAGAGAGAGCCTGAGTAGTAAAAAGTTTTAAACTGGAGTCCGCGCTGATTATATATTATAGTATTAGTAGTATAATATATAGTATAGTATCTATACTATATATATATAGTATATCAGTATAGTCTTATATATATATATATATATTATATATATAATATATATATATTATCATATATATATATATATATATATATATTAAGTAATAGTATATATATATACATATATATATATATAGTATATATAGTATAATATAGGTATATATTATGATATACGTATATATATATAGTATAATAATATTATATATATATATATATATAATTAGTATATATGTTATATATATATTCGCATTTTTCGCTTCTTAATGAATATAAATGCTTGCAAGCATGTTTTTTCCTGAGAAACTATTTCGTCAGGTCTGCTAATTTAGACTTTAGTTGGCATGGACATACATTATCGTCTCTCTTCTCTCGTCTCTATATATATATATATATGATATATATATATAGCCATTATGTATTATATAGTATTATATATAGTTAATATATATATATATATATAATAGGTATAATACAGCTGATATATATATATATATATATATATATACTAGTAGTACTATATATATATATAATATATTTAGTATATATATATATATATAGTATATATATATATTAATATATAAATATATATATTATATATAAGTGATATATATATATATAGAATATATATATCTATATATCTATAATATAGTATAGTATAGATATAATAGTATATTATATATATATAGTATATATATATATATATATATATATATATGTATATATATATATATATAATATGTATAGTATATATATACTATAAGCATTAGTCGGTATGTATGTCATTATGTAATTAATCTATTTGGTGAGTAAGTAGTAGAGTGAGCTAAGTGAGTAGTAATAGTAGGCTAGTCAGTAGTGTTAGTGAAGTAGTAGTATAGTAGTAGTAGTAGTAGTAGTAGTAGTATAATTAGACTTTGAAATAGTTTACAGCTGTAAGGTTGGTTTAGACATATCTGTTTTCATGTGGACTCTGAAATATTTTTAATATTTGGTTTTTGTTTAAATATAGTGACTATATGATTGGGGACTTTAAAAGTTATTTTTGTGAACACGGTTTGGTTTTTGTTTTTGTTTGCAGATTTTTGGAATTTTTACCGTAGGAATGCAAATAACTTGGAAATTAAATTTTGACTTTTGGTCAGTTTTGAATGGACATTCAGGTGGGACTTATGAGTTTTTAGCTTTTGGTTTATAATTATTTAGATATACATTTCACTATTGAGTTGTCGAGATGAATGAGATAAGGAGTTTGTTTTAATTTTAGATCGAGTGCGATTGGACTATTTTTTAAGATGATTTTTGAATTTAACTAGCCCACATGGCGGTGTTGATTTCTGTTGTCATTGATAGTTCTTGAAGTGGATTTTGAGATTGGTTTTACAAATCATACCAACATAACTGAATTGAGAGACTTGAGTGGATTTTGATTATTGAAGTTATTCGCCCTTGGTTATAGTTACAGAAGTGAACTCGATTAATAGTGATTGAGGTTATAATAACAGTTGAACACGTTTGAATATTTATAGATTTTATTTGGGATTTTATAAATAAAAGAATAAGACCAGCTATTTAATTTTATTAGTTAACATTGATTTGAGTGAACTTTTTACTGGATCGATAGCTTTAGCATTTGAATTTCAACAACAATAGTATTTAATAACTGGATTTAGAGTTAAATAACTTTATGTTCTTTCTTTGAGTACCTCGGTTGAACCCACATTGAAGTTCATCATTGGGGTTTATATTTTATCGCATTAGCATTTATTTTATATAGATTTTCTGATACAGTTTTGGGCATTTGGGACAGCTTGAGTGGTTACGGATACTGACTTTTCCGATTTGAGTATTGAGTATAACTGAAATTTGCTTTACGAAAAACTTACAGGTCTTACAATTACTAGAAGGTAATAAAAATTAGAACAAGTTAATTTATTACATGGGTGGGATCGATTTATTTATGATTAAGACACAACGCTTTGATTGATTGATAAGTTTAGAATCCATTATACAATACAGTAGGTATTTAGATAGAATTTAAATTCAACTGGAGTTTATCTAAAATAGTGCAAATTTGTTTGTAAGGTACATTCGAGGCCGTTGCACTACCACAATAGAATAATTTTTGGTGCCATTTAACCAGGATTCGGCTGGATTTGTTGCGGATAAAAATTACGGAAAGTTAAGTTAGGTAAGATAAAAGTTTGAATTTTGAAAAATTTTTTTTTTTTCTTTTTGTTTTGGGGTAAACAATGGGAGATCAAGAAAACTAAAATCAGGGAGAAGTAAATAGGGTTATAGAAACAACAGAACCAGTGGAAGTAGTGGAAGAAAGTGGGGATTTAGAAGGAGCAGTGGGGGGATTCATGGGGTCCACTCCATTAAATGTAGAAATACAAAGAGACAATGAACAATTAAATCAGATACCACCTCCACTACCACTGACACCAGAACATCCAACACTATATAACCCAAGTTTAACAAGAACATTAGTACCACCACCATTGAAATTTTCGGTAGATTCAGGGTGGGAGTTTGAGGAGTTTTTACAAGAGTTCGAGATATATTGCTCCCATACCTATTCAAGAGTTCCAGAGACATGGAGCAGGGTTTTAGGAAATTATTTGGAAGGAGATATTTTAGAAGCTTTCAATAACATTGAAGGTGGAAGAATACAGTATACTAAAGTAAAAGAAAAATTAAGAGGGATAATAGAACAACTAACCACTAGTAAAGACATACTCCTTACAAGATTTTGGGCAGCAACAAGAAACAAAAACGAGTCAATAATAAATTATTCCATGAGATTGGACAAACTTGCGGATCTAGCTGGCATGGACAGTGCCCAGATTTTGTATGGTCAAATGAAGAAACTTAAAATTATGGATGGGTTGAGCGATGACGCAGCTGCAAAGGTGAAATTTGCTACCTTAACAGAACCAGATATGAGTGTAAATAAAGTGATTGGAATTGCACACAATGTAGAGAAGTGTTTTCAGATAGATCAAAATATGGAAGAAAAAGAGAAGAAACAAGTTAAACAAAAAGTACCACCAAAGAAAGAGATACAAATTACAGAAACTAAGGTTGAAAAAAGACAAGATCTTAAATGTGATTTTTGTAAGCGTGAGGGACATCTTGAAGCAACCTGCTATAAAAAGAACAACTGTTGCTTCTTTTGTGGAAAAAAGGGTCATAGAATACAAGAGTGTAGAAATCGGAAGATACGTAATGATAATAGTAGAAACCAACAGCAACAACAAGAAGACGCTACTACTACTACTAGTAGTGACACGAGACAAGCAAGAACACTGAACTGCCCCTTTTGTGATCAGAATCATCTAATGAAAGATTGCACCCAATTTAAAGATGCATTAAGAGGAAAAACATCTTCGGAAAACGAGTAACACCCTTAACAGAGCAAGGTAGTAAGGGTGTACAGAAGAAAAACCTTGCAGTAGCAAGCTTGGATGAGCGTATTTACGTGTCTATAGATACAGCAATAGGAACCGTTCGAGCTTTAGTTGATACGGGCGCTGAAGTTAATCTCATGTCCTTAGATATAGTGAATAAATTAGGATTGAAATTGATTAAACAGAAAGAAATTCAATTGGTAGGAATACATTGATATATAAGAGAAAAGAGGGTGGGGGGAGGAAAAAAGAGGTATATTTTTCTTTATTTGGATGGGCTGGAGACGGAGGGGCGGGAGGAGCGGCGAGCGGGTGGTGGTAGAGGGGGCAGGTGGGGTGACGGGAGACGGAGCCGGAGGAGAGGATGGGGGAAATGGGGGGGAGGAGGGGGATACGAGGAGGTGTGGGAGATATAATAAATACAAGGAATACTGAAAAGATTTTAAAGATGTTTTTTTAAGGCTTGTATTTATAAGAAATTGTTTCCTAGGTTATACAAATTGGTCTTCAGCAATATTAATAAATGGGGCTAAATGGACGTTGTATTAAAATTATCATAAAGGCTCTATCAGAAATCTGGCATTTGGTGCTACCATGAAGATTATTCATTGCATTTGGGACCAGATGTTTAATCAAATTGATAGACTAGGTGTGCAATAAGAAGCTAAAATGACAGTTATATGGTATATTTTCTTTTTTTATATTTCGTTATTATTAACATATTATTATAACAATTTAATTTATGCCAAATTTCTTATAAAATGGTAGCTACGGGAAAGTTATTATGTAGGTTTCCTGGCCTCTGATTATTAATATATTATATATATATA
>JABUQX010124770.1:0-10000 GCA_015478945.1 Trachelipus rathkii | reverse complement strand
TTCTTTTTAAGTTTATAATTTAAAAAATTTAAGTTTTGTATATAAATCAAACGCAGCCTCCCCAGCCTCCCAGCCTCCCCCAGACCTCACCTGCCTCCCCCCTCCCCAGCCTCCCAGCCTCCCCAGCCATCCAGCCCTCCCACAGCCTCCCAGCCCCCCAGCCTCCCCCACCCTCAAGAGCCCTCACCCACCTCCCAGCCAACCTATGATATATGGATCTACAGTGTAGACATCACACTTCATGCATATATTGATAACATAACACTAAAACTTTTCAGTTATTTTGTTTTAAATGCTTTAAACAGTTTTGTTTTTACTTAAAATTTTACGCTTTTCATGTTTATAGACTTTAAAGAAATTTGAGTTTACATACCCTAAAGACTGTAAATTAGTAAAACAGTAAATCAAAAAACCACCCACCCCTCCCCCCTCCCTACCCCAACCCTGGATATTTTTTATAATATGAGAAATTTAACAAACATATTTCGATCATTAAACTTGTCTAATTATCATTACCGAAATCAATGAATATATGCTTAACGTAATAAAGTTATCACATCAATAATGCCAACATGTCATTATCAGAACTAAGAATATAATGTACAACGACAAAACCGAACATCCTTAAGCACGAATAAAACTGCATTCATTAACAATGTTTCATACTTCAACAGGCAGTAAAGTAACTAACATTTGCATACAATACGTAACCTACTTACACTTTTTCTAACATATCAATGATATTTTTACATTAACATAGTAATATTAACAAAAATTTTAGTCAGATAACCTTGGCAATTACCTACTGATCAAGGACTATATGATAACGTCACAAAGTTTCTGACATCAATAAAGCAAATACATAGCATCAACTAAACTACGAATTATTAATGTACAATGACAAAGGCGCTAACATACCTAAACATGAATAAAAGACTGATAGCCATTAAACAAAGTTCCACACATAATAACAGTAAAGTAGTTAACATAGCATTACAAAAACGTAACCTATTACACACTTTCTCAAACATACGTTGTAAGTTTACATTAAAATAGTAAACATTTAACAAAAAAGTATATCATAACCTCCACCTCAATTCATCATACTGACCAACGAACTAGTATGCTAAGCGACAAAGTTTTCACACAATAATGCTAACATGTCATAATCTGGAACTAAGGAATTATAATGTACATTGCAAACCCTAACACGCTTTAAGCATGGAATAAACTGCTGAAACATTTAACAAAGTTCCATACTTAACAACAATAAGTAACTAACATTACATCCAAAACGTAAACCTACTCAACTTTTTTCTAACATATCATGGATTTTTTTACATTTTCAAAAATAGATATTTAAAAAAAAATATTCATAACCTAAAGCCTAATTATCATACTGACAATGAATATAATGCTAACGTAACAAAAGTTTTTCAACATCTGGAAAGCTAACATATCATGAACCTGAACTACGAATATAATGAACAATGACAAAACCTAACAATACCTTACGCTCGAGTAAACTGCTAACAATAACAAGTTCAAAACTTTTAACAGACAGGCAAAGTAACTAACAAAGCATTACAAACGAACAGGTACGAAGCTATGCCGTAAATATTCAATTTTTAACAAATCAGTATTTGAGCTGTGTTTGTTTATTTATTATAATTTATTTTATTTTTAATTTCATTTCTTTAAAACTTTTTTTTTTAAAAAACTTTTTATTTATTTTTAATTTCATTTCTTTTAAAACTTTTAATTATTTAAAATATTTTAATATATTTTAATTATTCATTTCTTTGAATGTTCTGTTGTAAAAAACTTTTAATTATTTAATTTAATTTCTTTAAAAACTTTGTTTTTTTAAAACTTTTAATTTATTTATAATGGAAATCTTTCTAAACTTTTTTTTTCTAAAAAAACTATTTATTTTTAATTTTATTTCTTTAAAACTTTTTTTGTTTTACTTAAAAATTTTATTCTTTATTTTTATAATGTAAAAATTTA
Source organism: Trachelipus rathkii (assembly GCA_015478945.1). Taxonomy (NCBI): domain Eukaryota; kingdom Metazoa; phylum Arthropoda; class Malacostraca; order Isopoda; family Trachelipodidae; genus Trachelipus; species Trachelipus rathkii. The sequence continues at coordinate 7,990 of JABUQX010124770.1, read as the reverse complement.
CGTTTTACATAACCTAAAAGCTGTAAATTATTAAATCAGTAAATCAAAACCACCCTCCCCATCCTCCATCCATGATCTATCGAGTTATTATCTATTGATCTATTGATCTTTGATCTATTGATTCAAGTCATATTTCGAGTATTCACTTTGGATAAACATACGAAAAATATGTTCTTTTGATTACTAACCCTAATATGCTGACAGTAACAAAGTTTTCACATCAATAAAGCTAACATAACATAAACGACGTTAAGAATATAATGTATAACATCAAATCTAACATATCTTAAACACGAATAAACAGTCAACATGAACAAAGTACCATTCTTAACAACAAAAAAGTAACTAACGTTGCATACAGACCGTACCCTATTCACTTTTTTTCAAAAATATTTCTAACATATCACTGTTATTTTACATTAACATAATAACATTAACAAAAATTTATCATAACCTAACTAATATCATACTGCAAAAATACATTTTGATAAACGTAAACAATCTTTTCACATTAATAAAGCTAACATTAATCGAGTACACCCCCTCCTAGATTAGGGCTCTGCCCGTGAGCGGTGGTGTTTATCTTCTGTGCAAAAAAAAAAAAAAAAAAAAAACAGCTAACATTAACAAAGTTTCATACTTAACAACAGTAAAGTAACTAACATTGCATACAGAATGTACCATATTCACAATTTTTTCAAACATATCTCTAACATATCACTGTATATTGTTACATTAACATAGTAACATTTAAAACAATAATTGTACCAAACCTAACCTAATAATCATATACCGTTCAACGAATATAACATGACGTAACGAGGTTTTCACATCAATAAAGCTAACATATCATAGACAGGAACTAAGAATATAATGTACAATAACAAACCTAAACACAGCTCAATACCCGAGATAAACGGTATTAAAATTAACAAAGTCCCTACTAAACGGACAGCAAAGTAGTAAACTAACACAGCATACAAATTGTATTTTCATTCACCAGACTACGACAATCCGTTTCACTTTTGTATTTGAATATTCCTATTTCACTAGAGTTATCAGATACAGGTCGAGAAATTGTTCAAACTTCCTCCACTTTTCGAAAACGATTATGCAATACCTACGATTCTTGTTGGTTCGTTTTTGAAACATTAAGCTATACATTGATTCTTGCTTGTCATAGGGTCAACATAACAATCAAATTATTAAAAACATTTTATATTTTCTAATGTCTTTATGTTTTATAACATTAGCATAGTAATATTTAAGAAACCTAACAAAAATTTATCATGACATAACATCATATCATACTAATCAATGAATAAATGCTAATCTATACAGGGTTGTCAAATTAATCTTTATACACTGATCAACGAGTATACGCTAACATGACAAACTTTCACCTTAATAAAACTAACATAGCATCATCTGAACGGAATATAATGCACAACGACAAACCCTAACACACCTTAAGCACGAATAAACTGTTAACATAAACAAAGTTCCACACTTACCAACATTTGAAGTAAAACTAACATAATCATACAAAAATCGTAGCCTTATTCAACTGTCAAGTGGAATTCTGAACAGAGCATCACTTAAATATATTGATATTAAGATTAATTAAAAAATTATTGTTTAGGTTGCTAATTATCATACCTATCAAACGGAATATAGGCTAAACGTACCAAAGGTTTCACATTAATTAAAGCTTACATAGCATCATCTGAACTAAGAATATAACCAACAATGACAAACCTTAACATACCTTAAACATGAAAGAAAACTGTTAACTTTTAACAAAGTGCCACAACTTAACTAACAGTAAAGTAATAAACATAAACAATACCAGAAGACGTAACCTATTTCACACTTTCTCAAGCATTTCTTTCATATATAGCAATGTTAATTTTACATAAAATTTGTAATATTAACAAAATATTTTATTCATTAACATGGCTTCATTATCATACGGTCAATGAATATACGCTAACGTAATTAAGGTTTCACATCAATAAAGCTAACATAGCAACCCAAACTAAGAAAATAATGTACAAACGACAAACCTAAACAACAACATTACGCATGGAATTAAAACTGTTAACATAACAATAGTGCCGCACTTAACATTATAAAGTAACAACATTGCATGTAAAACGGAAACTATTCATGCTTTTCAAGCATTATATCACAACATATTAACGTTAATTTACATTGAACACGTAATACTTTAACAGAAACTTACCACATCCTTGTCGTAATATCATACAGACCATCCGAATATATGCTAAACGTACAAAGTTTTTACGATTAAATAGTTAATATTAACAAAAATTTACCATTAACCTTATATAAACTATCATAATCCCCAAACAAATAATTGCAAAACATAACAAAGTTTTTTCAGACATAACAAAAAATAACAAAGTCTTTTATCCAAACATATATCCAAAACTGTAATAGTTACCGATCCTAAGCAAGTAAACTGAATTCAGCAAATCAAACCATCCTTTCCCCCTCCCACCCACCCTTCCCATTCTTATATCTATTGATCAGACACATTTCGAGTACATAATCGATAAACATAGACACAAAAAATAAGTTCTTTATATACTAACCAGCGAATATATGCTACCAGTAACATTGTTTTCACATAATAATCTAACATGAGCATTACCCAGGAAATTAGAATATAATTATAACGACAAACCCTAGCGCTCCACAGCTTGAATAAACTGACAAACAGTTAACAAAGTCCCATATCTTTAACAACAGTAAAGAAACGAGCAAAAGCGCTACAAAACGTAAACCTATTCACACTTTTTCAAGCTATATCTCTAACATTATCAATATAATTTTACAATTAACATGTTAATATTAAAACAAAATTAGGCATAACTCGTCTAATTATCATGCAGACCATTGAAAATATGCGCTAACGTAACAAAGATTTTTACATTAACAACAAAAAAAAAATTAAAAAAAACCTTTTTTAAATTTTTCCGCTGATTCCAAACCAAATATATAATTTGTTTACTGTAGGTGCTGCCGTTCAAAAGTTACATGATGTCACTTTAGAAACACTATGGACGCATATATATATATATATATACATTATATATATATATATATATATATATATATATATATATATATATATATATATATATAATATATATATATATATATATATATATATATATAATAAGTATATATATATATATATATATAATATATATATGATATATCAGATTTCGGCATAGACCCAAACCAAACCAGGCCACCGACAAACGAAAAAACTCAGAAAGTTACATCTCCCTGTGATTTCTAACGCGAACAGGAAATTTCAACCTGAACACTTAAACAAAAGATATTAAACATTTATCTACGCCTTGCCAATTGGTATATTGAAACTCATAACATGCAAACAAGTAGTAGGAGTGTAGTCCGGGACCCACCGGTCCATATTTACCACCGTGACCTTGACCTTTTTTTGAACCTTCTTGAGCCAATTTTTACCTGCCTTTTGACCTTTTTTGGGCGCTTGACCTTTTTGGGCTTGACCTTTTTTGAAGCCCAAATTTTTTACCTGACCTTGACCTTTTTGGCCTTTACCTTTTTGGGACTTTACCTTTTTCGACCAACCCTTCCGTCTTCCATGGGTCAATTCCCACCCTAATTTTTTCGGCAACCTAATTTTTTGAGAACCCTAATTTTTTTGAGAACCCTAATTTTTTGAGAAACCCAAATTTTTGAGAACCCTAATTTTTTTGAGAACCCAAATTTTTTGAGAACCCTAATGTTTTGAGAACCCTAATTTTTTTGGCACCCCTAATTTTTTCGGCAACCCTAATTTTTGGCAACCCTAATTTTTTCGCAACCCTAATTTTTGCAACCCTTCAAAAAGGTTGCGCCAAACGGTTGCTTGTAAGCAACCGTTGTACGTGTTGCCCCTCTATTTTACGCCCCCCTAATTTTTTCGACAGCCGTCAATTTTTTTCCCACGGTAATTTTTGATCTCATTTAGGGGCTTAGCCCTATATTTTTTGATGTCTTAACCTTTTTTGTCCTTCCCCTTTCCTCCAACCCTTTGGTCGTACATGGGTCAATTTTGACCCACGGTAATTTATTGTCCTTCCTTTAGGGCTAGCCCCTTTTTGATTCTTAACTTGTTTGACCATGATATTTCAGCCTTGAACCTGCCATATACCATGGGTCATTTTGCCACCAATTTTTTACCCACTCGTTTTGCCCCACCCGTCACATATTCTTCCTAACCTTGAAACGTATGGATGGATCTATCCTAACATAGAAACACACACACAGCACACACACACACACACACACACACACAACACTTGACACTTATACAACACTCACCCATGGACACTTACACTCACCCATAGATACTTGCACTTTACATTTTACACTTATACACAACGTACAAAACACACGACCAGCCTTGTCTTTCCATGGGTCATTTTGGCCCACCCTAATTTTAGGCCATTTCCTAATTTTAGGCAGCCCTAAATTTTTTCGCCCAACCCGTTTGTATTCTACGGTAACAATTTGATGCCTCGCTTATTGATCCCCAACTTTATGCCTCAACTTAAATGCTTCCAATCAAAGCGTTAAGAAGATCTAGTGATGTTCTATTAGTGTTCTGAGAGTATTAGATGAGTGCCAGGGAGATGCCAGTGAGTGCCAAGTGAAGTGCCAATGAGTCCAATGAGTGCCAAGTGAAATGCCATGAGTGCCAAGTGAGCTGCCACATAGTCCAGGAGCCACATATGCCAACTAGTGCCCACCTTTTTTCAAGCCTTTTACTAGCCTCCCCTGAGCCTAGAATAGCCCTAATATGGGTATTCTACCCCTAGCGTTATAAGTATGAAATCGATAGGTTGTAATATTTAATTCTGCTAAGAATGCTTACTACGATTTAGTATTGTTCTAACACTTATAGCATGGCAGAATATATATCTAAAGAGTCACATTTGAGACAGGGACCGCAAACGTTTCAGAGTCCGGCTCCGCAGGTCAGCCCCTCACGAAACGCCCGGCCGCGTGCTGCCCGCAGGTGCAATATTTGCCGCGTAACCGCCGCCGCGCGCGCCCGCAGGCGCCATATCCCCGCGTACCCGCCGCCGCGTGCGCGTCCGCAGACGCAATATTACAGCGCCGAACGAAATATTTGATATCAATGTAAACTCATTCAAAGAATTCTTTTCAAACTATTACTATGAGTCATTTCATTTTTACTACAATGTACGAAATTTTTATTTAAAAACATAACTTTACAACCTTAAAGCAGTAAATCAGATAAATCAATAGAGGTGTTATTACCTAACACCTAGGGGATTATGTATGCTTTTGGTTTACTTTTTTACTGGAATTACCCACTGCTTACTGCTTTAGTACCAAACTGCTTTAACTCTCTTCTTTACTGCTATAACTCATTACCATTACATACCTTAAAGCATAAATCAGTTACAATCAATAGTGTTACCTAACACCTAGGGATTAGTATGCTTTTGTTTACTGCTTTACTGCTTAGCTTCTGCTTTACTGCTTTAAAACTTTCTGCTTACGCTTTTAACTTTCTGCTTACTGTTTAACTTTCTGCTTTACTGCTTTTAACTTTTCTGCTTTACTCGCTTTTAACTTTCTGCTTTACGTTTTAACTCATATATTGATTAAAAATATATCGACTAGTCAAGCACTTTAATACTTCGTCAAACCGCTAAAATTTTATTTATTTTTTCCTAAATTCCAATAATTTCTAGTCTTGTTTATAAATTACCTTTTTTATTTTTTTTTAAAATTTGTAAGAATAAAAAAACACACAGAGTCTTTATAGTAAACATTTATTTTAATAAAATGTACGAAATTTTATTAAAAACCTTTTTATATATACGAGTTTTAAGGGGAAGTAAAATCGCGTTTTTCATTTTAAAGCATTATTTAACCCAAAAAATTTTTTTTTCAAAACTATAAATAAAACCATTGACATACAAATTTTTAGCATCAAATATATTTACAAGTTTATTTAAAAACATACATTATTTAAAAAACATATAAAACTATATGAAATATATAGATATGCATAAATTGGAATATAAGGGTTGAACAAGGTAAGACATAGTTTTTACACAGCTTACATTATTATATTTTAAAAAATAAGGTAATATTAATGATTATTCAATATAAATTTTAAGTTCAAAGAATAAATTATGTGACAGTGACCGTTTTTTGCTCTATAAACGGAAATCCAATGTCCTGTCGAGGTGATGTGACGAGCCAGTGTATTTAATATGAAGCCAGGTATCTTCTCCAAACTTTAACAGAGTTTATTTCGATTAATAGCAAAAACCACCTCTAAAAAAAGCGAGGTTCATTTTTAAACACCGATTTTTTCCTTTTCATTCATCTTTAATAATTCAAAAGTACGTTGCGACTCTGTCATTCAATGCAGTTGAGGATGCTCAGATAGACCACTACAGTGGATGTTGATGTAGACTCGATCAAAAAGAGAGACTTATCCTAGGGTACCCTTTCTCAAAATGTTTAAATGATAGCCGTTACAAGCTGAAAATCGCCAGTAAGATCCATAGGGCGTTATAAATACATTCTTTGCGTATTCTCAAGATTTAAACCGTCCCGATCATACATGATACATATTGGCTATTTAAGTCGTAAAGTCGAGTACAGAGAGATAGTTCTCCTGTGATACATTCATAATCCCGTCCCGTAAGATGCAGTCCATTCACATTAAACTGATACCCCAAAGTCCGAAAGGTGTGAATTTATAGGGTGACTTTTTATAATTCCCGGAGTAGGCTTCATGTTCCACAATCCCTATTATTACTTTCTGTGGTAAATTTCCGTTCACATTGTTAGGGATATTGATACTCGATAATCCTTGAGTGAAATTAAATATCTTGGTGTTAACTCTCTTAAAGGGTTACTTTGCCGTAGTATTCAAAAGCGAATTTCAATTTCCAAATGAACCGCTTGTGGTGGATTAATTTCACTTTCTGACAGAGAGATAAGCCTCCAACCAGTGAAAAACAGGTTCTGACATACACCTGTTGCCAGCTGGCTTTACTTTTTATGTTAAGAGCAAAATTAGGATTTGACCGTGATAAAATGCATTCTAGTATCTACAGATGCGTAGAATGAGTGCTTTTTTGAGAGAGATATCGCCCATTAAGCGACCGTAAAATCATAAGTCTAATTATGACTTTAAGCTGCTTGTATCTAATATGTGCAGCTTCATCCTTTGAAAACTGTTAAAAACTACCACATGATTTGAAGATGAGATGTTAGCATCTACTGAAATTTAACAAAGTTCTATATAGCTTCTATAAGGAATAATTAGCCGCTGATCCAACCTATGAAGTTCCGTTAAATAGACTCAACCTGGTGAACATGTATACAGGAAATTGATTCTGATTATACTATATGGTCATCACCCGTAGGAAGATCTGTACCAAAGGTTTTGTCAATTTCGTTTTTACATATAAAAACACATTAGAGGGATCTAAGTATGATCAAAGTGCCTTGGAATATTGTGAACCCTCTAGAGATTCTAGCCTGTATTAGTAATGAATGCAGAGATTATATACTGATAAAGTTGGACGGCTAACCTAATCTGTAATTATTATAATTGTTTTAAGTAAAGTGTTACATAAAGTTGAAAGGAAGAGTTATTTATCCAAATTCCCCACTAAATCTTTATAGTACCTATACATATTAGACTAGAAGTAATATAAGAAATAGCATCTTTAAGTGCTCACTGTGCGAGCTGGGACAGTCGTATGTATAATTACTATGTACTATTTCATATTAGTATATAAACTGTCTTTTACTATTGCCTAGTACACACATCGTAAAATAGTTATCAGTTATAATTAATACCAAATACTATCAATACATTTAGTTCTTTAAGAAGGTTTTTTAACCGCTTAGTCTTTCTTATGAACTCTCTCTC
>JABUQX010124769.1:22500-36607 GCA_015478945.1 Trachelipus rathkii | reverse complement strand
ATTATATATATATATTATATAATATATATATATTATATATATTATATGATATATATATATTATATATGAGGGAGAGTACACGCATACTCGAACGATGAAAATACCCCTCATTTTTAATGGTGCGCCTTTTCTTGCTATATTTTCACACCTCATCCCCAGGCACATTTACTACCCATTTATCACAATAGTAATATATACACTGATTAAAGTACACACAATTCTAGATAACACCTTACGACATCCCCTACTACTCATATCCTGTGGTGCGGGGAGAAAGAATTTCACCCACATCGTATGTCCTCGTGTCGTAGAAGTCGACTAAGGGCGGTGTAGTTGGGTTTGGCTGCTGCTACATCCTAGATTGCCAGGACTGTATGAGGCCTCGGCCGAAGGTCGTGATCGCCGTAAACGACTTCTAACTTTCGGCGAAATTGTATCGTATGGGTAATGGAATGTCAGAGGGAATAACATGTTGATGGAGAAGAGGGAGAGGTGATGGTGTATTTGAAAGGGCAATTTGATTTGCTCGCTGTGCTGAAACAAAGATGAAAGGAAAAAGTGAAATTAAAGTGGTGTGATGTGAAATGTGTATGGGTGTGGTGTGGAAGAGAATGAGAGAGGAGAGAAGGAGTTCAAATTTTGATGAGTGCTGGTGTTGAAGCATGGTATGACTTGATTGTGTGCGTCTAGAATTCTAATGGTTAAATTTAAGTTTGAAAAGGTCAAGGTATGTATGTTGTGACGTATGGTCCATCTGAGGGAAACGTTGAAGAGAGTAGATTTATTTGGGATAATATGATGCTGTTCTGGTGGGTGAGTAGGAAGCTTCAGATTGGTAGTAGTTTGGGCGGACGAATGGTTGGGGGATAAGGAGTATCAAAAAAGGTGGTATGACAGGTTGGTTTTGGGGTGGCGGGAGAAAATGGAAATGGTAGGAAGGTGAGTTGATTTCTGTGAAGAGAGAGGTATTGTGTGTAAGTAATATTTCTTTAAACACAAGAGTGGTATTCATAAGTATACTAGCGTTGGTGTAGGTAGAGATGGTAATGAAGTGAAAAGTATGAATGATTTAGTGTTGGTGAAGAAGGAGATGTTGAGTATGTGTTGGATGTTAAATAGTTAGGGTTTTTAGAATGGGATTATTCGATATTATTTGTTCTATGTAAAATAGTTAGTGGGGGCTTGGATGGAGGCGAAGGTGATACGAAAGGAAGTTGGTAAAATTAAGAGTGAGAGTTATATATATATATATAAGGATAAGTATGTAAGAGCGTTCGCTAGTAAAACGGTTGATTGTGAACAAGTTGATACTGAGCAAATCTGGGGCAAATGAAAGAAGCAATTGTTAGTAGTGCAAGGAGTGTGTGGATGTGCTAAGTAGGCAGTAAGAATTGTTTATCAGCGTATTTGTGGTTAAGTTGAAGGATGTTGTGTGATGCGGTTAAAGGAAAAAGAAGCGTGGTTGTATGTACTAAATACAATTGATGAATAGTCAAGAAAGAGATGCTTGAGGTTTTATTATAAGGAGGAAAAAAGAAATACTAAAGAGTATACGTAGGAGAAACAAGAGGTAAATTGAACAGTTTGGAAGGAGGATGAATGAGACATACAAGGATAGGAATTATATTATAATAGAAAAATAGAAAAATTATATTTTGTTTATTTTATACTACGAGACAATTAATACAACACATACCTGAGAAATGTACAAAAAACGAATTGAAAAAAACACTTTACATAATAAGATGAAAGGCAATGTAAAGAAAACAACACAAATTTCATCCGAAAATATTAAAGAATAAATGACTATGTAGGGCGCGAGATCGCTGTAGGAGGGGCCGTCGTATAGGGGACTGTGACCTAGGAGTAGCGCGCTTGCCTCAGCGTATGTGATTAGGGTAAAGCATGTTGTTATGTTGGAGGCCGGGTTGGGACCCTCCGTGGCTCTTCTGAAGGAAGCGCGAAAGGTAAGAATGAGAATAAGGGGAATCCTGCTTAGAATGAAATGGGATGGTGCTTTTGTAACTGATGAAATGGATGTGAGGGGGAGTGTGGAAAGAACACTTCGAAATCTGCACAATATTAAGTAAGATGAAGGTTAGTGAATGTGTGTCGTTTTGATGGTGCAAGAAGGAATAGGTATTTTGGGGGATGAGGTTATAGTAAGGAGAGGTAAATGGTAGGGTGAGAAAAGTTGAAGAAGGTAAGTCTGAGGTTAGATGAATACTCAGTGAATGATCAATGAGGCGGAGGCGAGATGGTGATTGATTGGCTTTGGAAGTTGTGTAATAGACGTTTGGAGGGTATACTCAGGATTGGAGGAGAGGTAATCAGTCGTTAGTATAAGGGTAAGGAGAAAGGGAATGTAGAAATTATAGGGGATAATTTATTGAGTTGTACGGGAGGTAATTGCTGGTATCGTTGTCGAAAGAGTCGTGCGAGTGACTGGGGACTGATTGGTAAGACACAAGGTGCGTATTGGAAGTGGATAGAGATGTGTGGATCAGATCTTTACATTGAACAATGATTGAGAAATGAGGGAGAAGAAGAATAAATTGGTATTAAGGTTTTATGGATTTGCAACAGGCGGATGATAGAGTAATAGGAGCGTTATGCAGGTGTTAGTGATATATGGTGTTGGTGGTAGGCTCTGAATGAATCAAAAGTCTGTATGACGATAGTGAAGCGTGTGTAAGAATAAATGGTGCAATGGTGATTGGTTTAGGATAAATAGCGGAAGGCAGGGATGTGTTATGTCCTCTTGGTTATTCAATTTGTATATGATGGGGTTATGAAAGATTTGATGTGGGGATGGCAGGAAATGGTGTTTGAATGATGGTGGAGAATGGAAGTGAGTGGAGGGTGCCTACTATTTATGCGGATGATTTTTTTGTGTGGCGAATCTGAGGAGTTTGAGAGGATGATAGAGAGATTTGGCAGGGTGTGTGAAAGGAGGGTTTTGAAAACGTAGATAAAGTAAGGTTATGGTTGTGAGTGAGGACACTCTTCAGTGTAGTTATGTTTGATGGTGAGCAGCTAGAACAAGTGTGTGAGGTTTAACTATTTAGGGTATATGTTGGATAAAAGGGAACGGATGATGCAAGATGTAGTGAGGAAGTTGTGAATGGCAGATAGGTGGCTGGTGCAATAAAATCGTTGGTGAATGCAAGGGACTAAGTCTTTTTTGTATTCTTGAGTGGTCTAGGGTCTTACATGAGGGTATGTTGTTACGTGTTAATTGTAGGTAGTGAGACTATGGTCTGGAATAAAAGTATAGATCTAAAGTTCAATGTGTTCAGATGGACAATCTTAGGGGTGTGTAGGTGTGAGAAAAATGATAAAGAAGAGGGAATGAAGAACGTATTAGAGAGTGGTGTGGTGTGAAAAAGGGGTAAAATGAGAGAATCAATGAAAGTATGTTGAGATGGTTTTGGTCATGTGGAAAGGACATGATGATAGTCGGTTGGTTTAAGCGGATGTATAGTGGTGAGTGTGTTGGGACCGACCGCTGGGAGACGAAGAAAAGGTGGATTGAGTCGGTGAGAATGTCTGAAAGAGAATGTGAGTGTTGGCGAGCGCAGAATAGAAGGTGCATGATGAGAGATGCGGTTTTGAGTATGGGGGCATGGTTGTGGCCCCCCTGGGCCAGGGGATGACCCTACATTGACGAGATGGCATAGTGAGGGTCCGTCGCGGTCCGATGAAGCTCTAGGGTGGATTTATCTGTCTGTGACGAGCTCTCACTAATTAATGGTAAGAGGGGGCGGTAGCTGGCCTTTTCTTTTCGACGTTTGTCATGTTCTCCAACTGCTTTTCTTTTCCGATGGCTTGTACGCCACCTTACCCCCAATCTTGGGCCAAAGAGGAAGGTGAAGAAGAAAAAGATATATAATATAGTTATATAAATAAGTATTGTTCTAATATAATAATTTTATATATAAGTAAGTATTTATATATATATTTATATATATTATTATATATATATATATCATATTTAATATATATATATGAAGATATATATATATATTAAATATATATATATATTATATATATTATATATTTATATAGTATATATATATATATAATTATACTATTATATATTTATATTTATATAATAACGCTAATAATAATAATAATATTATATCTTCCAGAAGTTGAGATTTGTTAGAAATATATACTTATTCAAACCGATTACTCAATTCAATCGACGGAAAGTTAATTTACAAGAGTACTGAAGTCATAATAAAGAAAATTGTTAAAACTACAGAGAATATTAACAACGTTGTTACACACCTAAGCATTATTTAACATCTAGCCCCATTTGTATGGTGCTTTGAAAATATTCGAAATGAAAGCAACGAGGAACACAGATCAAGCAGGAGATTTGCAAAGACTATTGATGATCCTACTTTGTATTTGGCTCACGATTCTTTCGCCATATAAGTCGCCACACGTAGATTGTTCTTAATAATAAATTAATCAGAAATGCCAGACATAATTCCTCTATAAAACAAGGCTGTGATGACTACAATTAGAATTAGGAAAAATAAAAACAGTGTGACCATCATAATGAAAGTAACATTCGTAAGCACTACTGATGTTTAGACGTGAAGAGTTCGATTATATACTTTCCGTGTTACTACGAATTAAAAAGCTGCTGCGCATGAAGTTGTGTGACATAAATATATCTCGGTCTAAGGAAGGTTTCCGTTTAGTGATAATCAGTTATTAGCTCTACTTTTTTCAGCGTGAACACTTTATTTTATAGAACCTCATTTCCACATCAATTGCATTTAAAAAGATAAACTGTTTATCCATTTTTTAACATCTGAGACACAAATCTGAGCTTGAAGTTATATATTCTAGTGAAGATTTTTTAACTCCGAAAGAACCGTTGCTCTTTAGTACATTATGGAAAATGGAATGGATCAGATTTTTGAAAAAATATTAATTGCTTAAAATTTTAATATCTAATCCAATGGCATCTGTTGAAGCTGAAAGATGCTTTTGTAGATTAAAAAAGAATTAAAATCGTTATTCGAATATAATGGGGCCAAGATAACTGAATGCACTCGTTGGCCCTTGCAACTGAAAGATTATCTGTCCACAATTCGTCTTTAAGATAATCTGGTGGATTGAGTTTATTTGCAAGTAAAAAAACGAGAAGAATGGACTTCAGCTACAAATTATAAAAATTTACAATTTACGATTATAAAATATTCGGTTTATATTTATATTTTATTTAAATCATTCGCAACAGGTGACTTTTTTTTTTTTTACCTACGAATTGCCGATAGATGCTAGAGGTGGCGAACTCTGTCGTATATTATGCCGATATATATATATATATCTATATTATATATATAATATAATATTATATATATTATATATATATATATATACTATATGATTAATATTATATATATTATATTATATATATATACTTAATATATATACTATATATATATATATAAATATATATTATTATAAAGTATATATATATATATATATATTATATATATATATATATATATTATTATATATAATATATATCTATATTTATATGATATTATATGATATCATATATATATTATTATATAAATATAAATATATATATATATATTATATATATACATATATATACTGACTTTATTATTATATAATATAAATATATTAGTATATATATATATATATCATATAATATTATATAGTATATATAATATATACTATATATATATATATATATATATATATTATAGTATATATATATATATATATATATATATATATATATATACTATATATATATATGTATATATATATATATACTATAATTAATAATATAATTATATATATAATAATATTATAATAAACGTAAAGTATATATATATATAGTATAGTTATATATATAATATATTATATATAATTATATATATATATAGTATTATATATTAGTATATATATATAATTATAGTATAAGGTTGGTGAAGATTAAAGTAAGTGCAAAATAAAAAATAATCGGTTTTATTCTAAATTGTTATTTTAAAGTTATTAAATTGTAAAATGTACCAAATTTGCAATTAACTTAAATTGGGAAACAGCTGAAAGCTCATTAAGGCCGAAGGATTTGGTAATCATTGGCAGGACAACCGGAATAAGGAAGCCTTAATAGAAGTCCTCCCAATCCAAAGAGCAAGCAATATGTTCACAATTCTGTTGAGTAATAAAAAATACTCAGTCTTAATTAACTTTATACCTGTTGAAAATTTATTTGTACACCTGAAATTATCAGAAAGTAAGACACTTCATTTTTTGTTTACTGACATGAAGACCTAATACCGAGTGCCGAAAGACATACTACATGAAACTTTTTCTTGAAAGAACAATTTATTCCTCAAACCAGGTCCTCGTATTAGTATTCCCGACTCTGGCGTACAAATATTTAGTAGATTTTAAAGTCATAAAACCTGCCCTTTTAACTTGTTTAGGTTCCTTTTAAACTGCTCGAAGTACTGGTATTTACTTAAAAATTGCTTCGAACAAGAAGATATGGAAAAAAGACCTCGGTCTCAATTATATTACTTTGCGTTATGCAAGCGAAGGATATTTTGCAGGTTGTGGAAGTTTGTTAAATAAACTATAAACTTACGTTTATATATACATTAAAGGTTTAAATATGAAACCCTTAAATTTGAAACCTTGATACCGATACCTTAATATGAAACCTTGATACCGATACCTTGATACGAAATCTTGATACCGATACCTTGATACGAAATCTTGATACCGATACCTTGATACCCTTTTATTGTTTAAAGATTATTAAACATACGTTCAATAAATATACAATAAATACTGGTTCAAATAAAAAGCCTTTAAAGGTGAAACCTAGTTACCGACACCTTTAATATGAAGCCTAAATACCGATACCTTTAATATGAAACATAGATACCGATACTATTATTAAGAAACTTATCAGAAAAAAATGATCACATAATTCTTAGCTTTTTAAGAATATATACAGTTTTCACTTTTCACAAAAAAAAGATTGTTTAGTTTTGATAAACGACTCGATCACCAGAAAAAAGTAGAGAAAAAAAACAAACTCCGATTCAAACACAGAGTTAGCTTTTTACTTGGTTATATTATTTTTATACACTCCGGGGGGCGGGATGCCTCCAACTATCTAGTGGAGGCATTAAAAGAAAGGACAAATAAGTAAAAAAGACATATTTACAAACGCTCCTGGAGTATTCTCCTTATGCCAAGACAATTGGCTGGAGAGATTTTAACATATTATTCCGAATCAGATTCTGAAGAGTCACTTTCTTGAAGAC
Organism: Trachelipus rathkii; assembly: GCA_015478945.1. Classification (NCBI taxonomy): domain Eukaryota; kingdom Metazoa; phylum Arthropoda; class Malacostraca; order Isopoda; family Trachelipodidae; genus Trachelipus; species Trachelipus rathkii. The sequence continues at coordinate 29,270 of JABUQX010124769.1, read as the reverse complement.
GTGCTCTTGCTGCTACAGCTGCTTTTCGACTAGGTCTTGAAGGCTTAGCTGTTAAAATCGACGTTGGGCTAGAAGATGTCGTAGAGGTAGATGGAACTGATGATGGAGGGTTCGTTATTTGAGAGTTCCCGCTATGAGTTAAGGACAGCTCCAGAGGATATAAGTGCTTTATCGAATGATGATTTACTTGTCCTCCTGGAGACTTGACGAAAACTGATCTAACCTTTCCATCATCTCCATGTACTAATTGAGTGACGATGCCCAGCTGCCAAAAAGGGCGCTCTTTGACAGGACTACGTACGATAACTACATCGTCTACTTTGACCAAGTTATTCCATCCGGTCTGGTAAAGATTTCTACCTATCTCGCGGAGACTTAGCAGATATTCTTCATACCATCTGGTCCGAAATTCTTCAAAAGTGTCTGAGGATGATCGAAGAGATTTGATCAAAGCATTTCTAGTAGGTGTTATTAATGGTTGAGCAACGTTCTCATTTCTCCACACCATGCTTGTTTTTGAATGAGGCTTCAAAAAACAATTAGGCGTGAGAGGAATTACATCCTGAGAACTTGACGTGTAGGTGAGAGGTCTCGAGTTTATGGCATCCGAAATTTCCGCAAGAATTGTTAAGAATTGAAAATATTCAATGGAGGATCGTCCGATGGTTTTCACGAGACAATCCTTTACCACTCTCAAGAGTCTCTCCCATAGGCTACCAGTCCAGGGACTGTATAAAGGGATTCTTCGATGTATGATGTGATTTTTACGGAGGAACTCCTGCCCATTTTCCGAGATGACAAATGATTCAAATGATTCGACTCCCTGAACAAAGGATTTTGCATTGTCGCTATACACAACGTCCGGTACTCCAAAGCGACTGACGAAACGTTTGAATGATTGGACGAATGACTCAGACGACATATCTGCTATCAAATCCAAATATACAGCACGCACATTTAAGCATGTGTATATGATGATGAACATTTTTTGGGCCTGTGGAGAGCCTTTCACCTTCACCCACCAATGCTTGGTGAAGTCCACTCCTACATGTTGGAAAGGGCGGAATAGTTCCACTTGAGCCCTCGTAAAGTTGGTAAAGCGAGGATATTTAAATGCAAAGTTGTTGTACCTCTTGCATATGATACAGTCAGTAAGAACCCTTTTGATGGTAGCTCTGGCTGCGGTGATCCAAAAACCTCTAAGACGGATGTTTGTCAAAGTGGCTTGAATCCCCAAATGTTTGCACTCATAGTGAGCATTTCTGATGAAAAGAAGAGTGAAATGATGACTTTTTCCCAAGAGGATGGGGTTTAGCACATCAAAATCATAGTAGTTGGATCGAGCAAGTCTTCCCTTGCTTCTTATAAGATGTTGATCATCAAGAAACAAGTTCAGATGATTGACCAGATCAGGTGGTGGTTCGGTCAACGAAGGATTAGCTCTTGCTCTTCTTAGAAAAGCAAGTTCTTTAGGGAAGGACTCTTCCTGCATCCTCCTTAAGCAATACAATCGTGCCATTGATTCACAATCAATGTTTATTTTTCGTGTGATTGCTGAAAACTTAAAAAGGAGAGAGCATACTCTTAATAGAGCGTGAAGATTGGAGAACTTTTCAAACTTGATCACAGGTGGTAGTACAGCTTGATTTGTAGTCAGAAGCACAAGAGAAGGATTGCTTGTGCTATTTTCCCACTCTGTTTCAGGCCAATAAATGGGGGCCGATGACAACCATTCAGGACCTTGTTTCCAAAATGAAAGGGATTTCCCAAATTCAGTAGTTGTCAGACCTCTGGTGAGGAGATCTGCAGGATTTTCTTCAGATCTTACGAAATGAAATTTGGGAATCAATTGCTGATTTTCTCTAAGAGAAGATATCATTTTTTGAATATCCTGAATCCTGTTTTTGACGAAAACGCTCTTGTTCTTTTTTCCTCCTTTAAGAATCCACTGCAAAGTAATTTGCGAATCAGAAAAGATGTTTAAAGTATTGAATTTTGAGTTAGGAAAGCCATCAAGGACCTGAGGTAGACACTTGAAGGCTAGAAACACCGACAAAAGCTCTAAGCATGGTAAAGTCTTTCCTTTTAAGGGGGAAACTTTTCCCTTAGACCAGAGAATGCTTGGTTCTTTGGCTGAAGAGGAAACATAGACCACAAAGCCATAGCAGGTAGAGCTGGCATCACAGAAGATGTGAAGAGACAGGTCGGAACTTTCTGTCTCGAAGCAGGACCTATCGAAAGAGATATCCTTCAATAAGTTTAAGTCAGAACTCAGCTTCTCCCATGAGGTCCTCAACTCCTCGTCAATTTCGTCATCCCACCCCGCGTCTTTTTCCCCTGTTGTCCGCATGAGAAGACGGCCTCTGATGATAACAGGAAGGAACAGGGAAAATGGGTCAAAGACCTTGGCAATTTGAGAGAGAAGCTGACGTTTTGTTTTGGTGGTTAAAGAAATATCAAAGTCCCTCAGTCTAATAGAATCTGAAGCAGTATCGAAAAGATATCCCAGAACCCTTTCTTCCGGATTTTGGTGTGATGATTGTTTTCCCTCAGACTCTAGGAGTGTTCTAAGTTCAGGACTATTTGTGCTCCTCAAAACCACCCTCGTTCATGCGAATTGTTGCCTGATAAAATATGTCTGTGAAAGTGCTGATTGAAGAATGAGAGAAGATAAAGTTGTACATATAAAAATTGTGCTCCAGTAATGAACAAAGATCTGGTGGATACTTTTTTGAGTGGTGTCGTATAACGGCACCGAGTATATAGGGGCTGACTGCCAGACCAAAGATTATGGATGTATATCGAAAGGTGTTCAGAACACCATTTTCTTCCCAGAAGAAGCAGAACCTATTACGATCCTCCTCCTTCTTCAGTCTAATTTGTAAAAAAGCCTTCGATATATCTGCCAGCACTACATACTTATTGGTTCTAAATTGTAAAAGCAGTCTAAACAAAGAAGCCATCAGATCTAAACCGGGGTAGCAAGCCTGGTTAAGAGATGGACTATTCCCGACCCGAAGGCTGCAGTTGAAGACCGGCCTCACTTTGGTTGTCACCTGCTCGGCAGTCTTCACTACAGGGCGATGAGTAATCCATATGTGCTTATGAAAGACCCTCGGAAACACCTGTATACGCTCGATGATTCCATCGGCCAGATACTGACGAAAAATGTCCCCATAAGTAGACTCGAGGTTTTGTCTTTGAAGGTTTTGCTTTACTCGATGAAGAGCTGCAAGGGCCACTCGGTGGTTTGATGGTACCTCTTTCAGCACATCTTCGTACCACGGAATTTCGACATACCTTCCTTCCTCGAATCCTATGCTCTCATGGAATTTGCGATTGAAGATGGTGTCAATGGAGCCTTGGTCGGCTTCCTCGTTGATGCCAATAGATTCCAATTTGTATCGAGACCCACGTCCAGGTCTATGTTAGGGTGTGTGTGAAGAAGAGGATCGAAGTAGGAAGGAGATGGATCTATAATAGAGTTGACGACTGTTTCGGGAATTTTATTTACAGACTGACGGAGAGAAGAGGTCAACTTTGATTGTCATGAAGACTCTTCCTCCTTTTGTTCATGAAAAGAATTAAAGTTGAAAATTGTGTCAATTTGAGAAGTTGTCAAAAAACTCTTGACAGGGCCGAAGGGATGAAACCATGGCAGGACTCAATAGCACTTCCTCTCAAACAGTTGACAACTTTGAAATGTTTCATCAGGTATAATGAATCTATCCCCAGTAGACACTCCACATTTTCTACACTATCTTCATGGCGGCCTTTATAGTAGAAACGATCCGCAATCCTATATTCATTGCGCCTGATGTTATATTCGGCTCCCATTAATCCCCTTACCTCAAATCCGATGTTAAGACCAGGATCTATGAGCATGGGAACTTTGAAAAAAGAGTCACAACAGAGATTCAGATCCAAGTCTATGGAATGCATTGTTCTGGATTGTTCTCCTAAAAACGTTTTAATTGTTTTAGTGCTACTTGGAAGAGAAGACAAATCCACTCCTAACTTCTCTAGGACTCCATTATGACAGTAGCTCCTCTGGGAACCAAAATCAAGAAGACAGCGTACCGCTACAATTTTATTTCCTTTTTTAGCTTAAGAGAAACAGTAGGAAGAATGTTGCCCGATGGAGTGGATCCAGCATTGATACATAGATGATTTCGGCTGGTATCATCATCTTCTGTAAAGGTGGCAGCAGACGACGATGTAGAAGGTTCATCAATGGGTTTGGGTCCTTTTCCCTTGTTATTGGACTTAACGCCTGAACAGCAAAGAGCAGAGATGTGAGCCTTGCTTTTACACAAGACGCAAGGAAAGTTAAGACCATAAGTCTTTGCTGGACATAATAATGTCTTGTGTTTAGTGCTGCTGCAGCAGGCACAAAGTCCTAAGGCACTGCAGCGCTCTCTTCTTGCTGCCGGATTGGGATAGGTCGAACAAGAGGACATGAAATGAGCACCCCCACAAAGCTTACACTTAACTGAGAAGGTCTCGTTTGTAGCTTTAGATTCTCTAGGAGAAGAAGTGGTTCGCTCCTGCATGGAGCTCTTTTTTTTGAAACTTTCGATACATAATAAGAAGAGGTCTTCTTTTTGCTTGGGGGTGAAGAATTAGACATCTTTTTTGAAGTAGAAGAGAGAGGTTTATTCTTCATCCTTTCCATTGATTTCAAAATCGTATGATATTGTTCAAAAATAGTAATAACAGATGGGTACTCCACATTGGTAACGATCTTCATTTCTCTTAAGAAATTTTGAGGTAACTTATCAACCAGAATATGGCTGAGAAGTTTACACCCTGCTGAATCTTCCTCCAAAAGATCCACTCCGAATTCTTTTAACTCGTGGAGGTGAGCCCGTACCTCTGTTACGAAAGTTCTCACTGCTTCAAGATTCTTAGAATCCAAAGCAGGAGCAGAATATATTTGGTGCAGTAATGAATCAATAATAAAGGGCTCGTCCAGATATAGTTCTTTCAATATCTGTAAAGCTACTTCATAATTTGCGTCTATATTTGGGAGGTGCTCCACATCCTTCTGAGCTAGGCCGGAAAGATGGGATTTCAAATATTGAAGCTTGGCAGCTTCTGAGAGGTCACGTCTGCACCCGATGATGTTTTCAAAAGAAAGCAAAAAAGATCGAAACTGAAGACGGTCAGTTCCTCCCGAAAAGCTTTTACACTTTAGTGGAGGAATTTTGACTTCCTGTTTGTGTGTAGTTAAAGTCTTCAGCATAGAATGGACCTCAGATTGTTGCTGGTCCGATTCCCTGAGGGATTGTATTCCTGATGCTGACTCATGGAGCGAAACGTTGGCAGCCGGAAGGCTGAATAAATTTTGGATTTTCTGCTGCTGAAGATGGTAGTGGGTGGATCCCACTAATTCCTCATCCAACAATTTAGAATTGTATTGCAGTATATCTGAAGCACAAATTAAGGCCTCAATTTCTCCATCGTATCTACGTATCTCTCCTAACATTACAGACACCTCCTCCAACACAGACGAAACAAGAGAAAGGTCACCATCTTTTACGATTTCAGCTAATTGCTTGAACATGATGGTTATTTTTCGCTTCAATGTTCCTCTTGATCTCCTCAGAGGAACTAATTTAGCCTTTACATCATCTGTCACCCTTTTCTCCTCCTCGGGGGCGGTGTCACCTACGCTGTTTCCGATATCCGTAGATATGGAAGTTTCCATTTGATGAAGCAAAGTGTTCAACGAAGACAAATCAGCTGGTTCCATTTTGAAAATTTTAAAGTTTGTGCTATTTTGATCGCGGGGACATTAGGGGGGGGGGCTTTAAAGGTGCCCTGAGAGGCTAAACGACCCTATATATAAAGTTGCTCCACCTCACGAACCTCAACGACTACCAAATTGGAAGCACAAACTATCACACCACTTTAATTAAAGAGTTAGAAATAGATGTCACGTGACAAAAAGACGAAAGGGGATGGTGTCATTTAAAATGAAGGCAGTATGAGTGAGACCATGCTCACACACACACACACATGAGACATAGTATATATATATTATTATTATATAATATATATATAAGATACTATATATAATATAAATATATATATTATACTATATATATAATATATATATACACCTTTGTGTATATATATAATATAATATTATATATATATATAATATATATATATATAATATATATATATATATATACATATATATATATATACATATATATATATATATATAATATATTATATACAATATATCATATATATATTAGGGCTATAGATAAACAAACGCTTATATATATTAAGCGCTATTTATCTTTTAGCCTTTTCAGCTTATTAATTCTTAAATGATAAACTATTCACACTTTTGCATAAATCAACCGTGCTCAATGAGCAATTAGCTATTCTACTGCAAAAGTAAATTATTAAATTTCCCTGAATATATCCGTTAGCAGTAAATGCTTATTGGTTGTACGGGGAAAGGGAATAGTAAGAATAGAAATATTAGGTAAAGTTTAGTTTGAAACTTTAATTGTAATATAAACAGAAGAAAGTTAAATTTTCTTTCAATTTTTTTTATGTAAGATTAAGTAAGTCAAACATAAAAAATAAATAAATGGTTTTATTCTAAATTGTTATTTTAAAGTTATTAAATTGTAAAATTGTAAAATTGCAATTACTTAATTGAAAAAACAGCTGAAACTCATTAGCCGAAGGATTTGTATATCTTGGCAGGATCAACCGGAAATAAGGTTAACTTAATAGATGTCCTC
>JABUQX010124769.1:10000-12500 GCA_015478945.1 Trachelipus rathkii | reverse complement strand
CAACATTTTGTATTTATAGTATCAAATATTTGTATATATGTTTAGGTCTTCGGATGTAACCAGTTATGCTCGTTTTTGAATATTCTTCAAATTTCATGTATACTATTTTGCCTTCATATGTTGTATGTTTTTTAAACTTTTTATTTTTTTTTTTGGTTCTTGCGGGGGGGGGGGGAAAAAAAAAAGGGGGGGGGCAATTAAATATGCTTGCATTTGAAAAGTACTTTAATTTTATGTATTTTAGTTATTATTTCTTGTATAATTATTATAACATACTTTCTCACTCCGTGTTTAGCGCAGGAAGTAATGTAGCACTCCATTATAACTTTGTAAAAGCATTTTAATTTGATGTTTCGACTCTATGCTAGATTTGCTGGAGCCAAAATTTTTAGCATAAAGTCTCAAAGTGATGAAACTATATTAAACCCTTCATTTTGAGGATACTCTTCAGTCAGATAAAGTCAGTCAGATCAAATTATTAAGAATCAAAAGAAAATCTCACTCAAGATACTCTCTTCAGAAATCCTCCCGGCAAGAGCGATAAATTTCAAGGAAAAGGCTGCGACTCGAATATCGATCACCAATTTTCGCTGCTAAACGATGAGTCAGAGGCAAAGTTCGAAAAACGCACTGGCAAAGGCTGCGACTTGCAATTCGCCTACAGAGAGTATCTCAACAGAAGGGGACTTATTTACTGTACCTTTTAATTTGAATATCATTACCTTATGGTTTAATTAAAAATATCATTTCAAATTATGGATTTCTAAAGTTACCATCCTCTTATTTAGTGTGCTGCTCTTTAAATAGCCACCAATTTTAGCAAAGCCTACCTATATATATAAATATATATAATATAATAAGATATATATATATATATACTAATATATATATTATATATTATAATATATATTATATTTAATATTATATATATATATATATATATATATATATATTAATATATATATATATATATAATATATATAAATATATATATATATATATATATATAATATATATATATATTATATAATATATATATATATATATATATATTATATATATAATATATATATATTTAATATAATTTATATATAATATATATATATATTATATAATATATAATTAGATATATATATAATATAATATATATAATATATATATATATATATAACATATATACAGTATATATATATATAATATGTATATAATATATTATATATAATATATATATATAAATATATATAATAAATAATATTATAATATTATATTAATAATTTTATTTAATTTTTTTTTTTTTATATTTAAGTATATTATTATATCTAAAATTTAAATTATTATCAAAATTATATATACTAAATCAAATTGTAATATTATATTGTATTTATTATATTTAATTTATTTTATTTATAGTTTTTTATTATATTATTTTATTTTTATATTATGTATTATTTAATTTTTGTTTATTTTATTACATTTTTATTTATTATATTATATATTTTATTATACTATTTTATGATTTGTTTTATATATTTTTTATTTATTATGATTTTTATTATTTATTATTTTAATATGTTAACTAATTTATAAATTATATTTATTTTAATTTTTTTTATTTTTAATATTTTTATTTTTTTATTATTATATTATGTTTCTTATAAATTATTATATTTTTTATTATACTTTAATTATATTATTTTTTATTTAATTTTTTTTTTAATATTTAATATAATTATTTTATTATTATTTGTTGTTGTTGTTGTGTTTTGTTGTTTGTTGTTGTGGTGTGTTGTGTGTTTTTGGTTGTTGTTGTTTGTTTAACGACACTATATATATATATTATATATAACTATAGTATATATATATATATATTATATATAATTAATAATATATATTATATTATATATTTAATTTTTTTATAAATATATTATATAAAAATATATATTATTTTATATATATATTAATATATATATATATATATATATATAATATATATATGATAATATAAATATATATATATATATATATATATTATATATATATATATTATATATATATATATATATTATATAATATATATATATATATATATATAATATACGAGTAATTGTCCTTTTTAAACTCCTCCCGTACAATATCATTATCCGCCATGGTCTAGTGGTTAGACAATATGCAAGAAGCTAAAGAGGTGAGTGTTCGAATCGTTCACTCCGACTGGCCGGTGATCGGATTCAATATCAATCATAACGAGTTTAATGACGTTGATGATGACGGTAATACTATAATAGTGAAGTTAAATTCAAGTTGAATGATTAATGATTGTGGTCAATTGCGTGCGATATATTTTACAATTCACACAATGACAAACTACACAAGTAGTTAAATATAACGACCAGTAGTAAAATTTCTACTTCTCTGTTTCTATACTAATTAGAGTAGAAAAAAGTTAGAAAAGTTGCAGTTATACAAACTAAACAAAAGATTCATTGTACTACTATAACTA
>JABUQX010124769.1:0-5000 GCA_015478945.1 Trachelipus rathkii | reverse complement strand
TATAATATATATATATATATATATTAATATTAATTAAAATATATATATATATAATTTATATATATATATATATATATATATAGTATATATATGTATATATATATATATACTATAAATATATATATATTATGTAATAAATTATATATAATATATATAATATATATATATATTTATATATAATATAATAATTATATTTTATATAATATATTATAATATATATTATATATTTTGCATAATATAATAATATAATATATTATATTTATATTAATAGTATATATAAATATATTAATATATATAGTATTATATATAATATATATATATAAGTATATATTATATATATATATAATATATATATATTTAATAATTATAATACGGTTAATATATATATATATATATACGAGTTAATATAATAAATTATACAATAATATTTACTACATCACAAAATTAATAAGGCATAAGTGTGTAAAGTCTTTGGATATGAGCAAGTATACATTTCAAGATACAAGCAACGTTATATAATGATACTTTTCGTGCTTTTTTGTCTAGGGCTATTTTCTATAACTTCTCGTTCATTTTCAACAAATTCCGTTTTCCAATGATTAGCTGATAAGATATGTGCGAGCATTAAATGATTTTACTGGATATGCATAAATCCACTTTATTGCCTGTCAGTAGTATCTGAGAAATTTAAATCAGAATAATTAATGAATAATAATAATAATATATAGTTAACTTTTTAACTGTCATTTTATTTTTATTTTTATCATTTATCCTAAGTATGAATATAATTTATATTCTTATATTATAATATTAAGATATTCTATTAAATATTTATCATTTACGTATATAATCTAAAAGTATAGTATTAATTTTAATATATAATATTATTATATATATATAATAATCTATATTATATATATATATATATATATTAAATATATATAATAATATTATATTAATATACAATTATATATATATCTATATAGATATAGTTAATATATAATATATATATATTATTATATATATATATAATATATATATATATTAATATATATATATATATATTATAATATATTATATAATATTATAATTAATATTAAATATATATATATTATATAATATATTATATATATAAATTATTTAATTATATTATAAAATATAATATAGTATAATAATATATAATATATATTATATATATATATATATTATATTATATATATTAAATAAAAAGATGTATATAATATATATATATATAATAATATATATATATACTATATATTATTAATTATTATTATATATATATTTAAATAATTATATAATCATATATATATTTATATAATAATAATAATATATTTTAATATATTATTTTATATTAAATTATATATTAAATAATAATTATATATTATATTATTATAATATATTATATATATTAATATAATTAATATAATATTAATATATAATTAATAATAATATATTAATATTAATAAATAATATATATATAATTATATTAATTATTTATATATATATTATTAATATATAATATATATATATATATATCTAATATATAATATTATATATATATATATATATATTATTATATATATGATAATATATATATATTAATTATTATATATAATATAGAATATATATATATATAATTAATATTAATTTATATATATTATATAATTATAATATATATATATATATATATATATATTAATTATTTATTATATATATATTAATTATTATATAATAATATTTATATATATATATATATATATATATATATAATATATATATATAATATATATATTACTATATATATATATATATATTATATATATAATAATATATATAATATTATAATGACCAGATATAAATTAGTGTTGTATGAGTTAGTATATATGAGGAAATATGTGTATATTTATAGTGTAGCAAAGCGTTTATAAAGAGGGCATTTATAGTTCCAAATGAGGTATATAGAGTGAGTACATTATATTAGTATCTATTATTGTAAAGTATAGTTAATATAGTAGGTACATAATAAGTATAACTGTAAAGATTATAGAGCGAATAAGTTTATTAGAGGTTGTAGGAAAGACATTATATGTTTGAGATAGATATTTGAGTTAAAGTAGTATATGCTAGTTTATATGTATAGTATAAAAGTAGGATTGTGTGGAATCATCTTTACGTTTATGGTGAACAATGATTATAAAATGAGGGGGTATAAAAGAATAATTGTAATTTAAATAGATTTTTTATGGATTTATCAACCTAGGGTATGAATAAGATTTATAAATAGGGATGACTCTCCTATATATTATTGTGACATACGTAGTTGTATTAATTGAGTTATGTATTTATATAGGTTATATCTTAAGCTTTATTCATGATGGATCAAAGTATTATATTATATATAATATTATATTATATATAATATATTATATTAATGATAGTGAAGCGGTATATTAAAGAAATAAAAGAGTCATAAGTGATTACTCATATATTATATAATGTGTGTATAGTATCCGTGAGTGAAGTAAATGTATTGTTAATAATAGTCTCTTGGTTATCAATGTATATATTATGCATGTGAGGTTATGGTAAGATAATTGATGATATATAGTATGAGCATGAGTAGATAGTAGTTAAATGAGAATGAGTAAGTTATGAGAGGTGGTAAGGTATATCTACCTATCACTATTCATATATATTAAGTAGATGATTTGGATATTTGTGATGGCGAATCTGAATGAGAGAGTTTGAAGTAAGTAATTATATATAATATAGAATTATAGGCGTAGTAGGTGTGTAATAAAGGATGAGAGTTGAAGTATAAACGTATTTATAGATAAGGTAATAGTTATAATGTGTTTAGACTGAGACAGCCTTATAGTGTAAGTCATAGTTATAGATTAGGAGTAGCTATAGAATAAATAGTGTCTAGTTTAATATAATATTTAGATAATTTGACTTGTGTAAATGAAAAATATATAGGTAACGGATATAGATGCGATTAAGTAGGATAAATTAGTGAATAGTCAGAAGTTGCTGGTGCAATTTAATTATCTCCTGGTAGTGATTAAAGGGACTAAGTTATGATATGTCCTTAGCTAGTTATGTTTAGATAGGGTATGTATGTCTAACTTTATGTTATTAGGTAGTAGATCCTTATATTTTTAGAAGGTATATATATTCTAATAGATACCAATGATGTTTCAGTTAATGAATAATTCATTTATGTTGAATGTGAAGGTTAGTGTGAGAGAAATATGTTTATTATAAATATGAGGTTAAATGAGCGTATATTAGGCTAGATTAGTTATTTACTATATGAAACAATAGTATAAATGTAGAGTAATAAGAAGATGTGAAGTATTGGATTTTGTATCCATTATGAAAGGATGTATTAGTGGTTGATTTTTAGGAATGTATTATAGAAGGATGATATATATGTTGGTTTACTGGTGATGAGATCGATACCGTAGCTGTGGGATCAGTATAGGAAATGGCATTGAGCCCAGTATATAGGAATACCTAAGTAGAATAGAGAGATCTAAATATTATATTAAATTAATTAGATATATATATTTATTAATTAAATAATATATATATTAAATAATATATATATCTATTATTTAATATTAATATTATATATTTATAACATTATATATAATTATTATATTATATATATGTATATATATAATATATATATAATATATACTATATATATTATATATTATATTATATTATATATATATATTATATATATTATATATAATATATATAAATAATAAATAATAATCTTATATTTATATATACTTATATATATATTTATATATATATATGATTAATTATATAATAATATAATATTATATAATATATAATACTATATATTAATATATATTATATAATATATATACATAAATATATTAACTATATATATATTATAATATTAATATATGATTATATATATAATATAATATTTATATTATATTATGCCAGTTTTATAAAGCTAGAAAGAGACTTATTGTATTTACCATGTAGGCATCACGTTTATGAATTGTACTATGTAACATTATGAGTATATATAGTAATTATATATATATGTATACTTATATATAGTATTATTAGTAATTGTAATTGTATTGTTGATATATATCTATATATCTATAGAATATTAATTCTATATATTTAAATTAATATATATATTATATATATATATAATATTTTATATATATATTATATTAATATATATATTATATTTAAAATTATAATATATATATTTATATATATATAGTGTAATTATATAAATATATATATTAATAGTATATTATAATATATATATAAAATATATATAATATATAATTTAATATATATTACTATAATATAATATATATATTTATATATATATATAATATATATTATATATATATATATATATATATTAATTTAACAAATTCATTTCTATACATACCAAAGTTCTAAAATCTAAAATTATAATTTGGTAATAATATTTTTATATAATATATATAATAATATTATATTAGATTTAATATATATTTAAATATTATATATTAGAATAGAAATTAATATATAATAATCTTTATAATAAATTATAATTTTTTAATTTTTTATTTTTTTAAAAATTTATTAATTAATGTAAATATAAATTATATATTAATAAATTAAATATATATTAATATTTATTATATATATTATAATATATATATTATATTATTATAATTATATTATTATATAATATAATAATATATAAATATATTATATTTTATATTAATATAATATTTAATAAAATTATATATATATATATTAATATATATATTTATATATATAAAATTCAATCACACATTTTTGAAAAACGAGGTTCAAACTATTTAATAAAAACTGGCGATAAAAATTATTGTTATATTATTGTATATCACCTACTCATTGATAAAAAGTAAAATTTTGTTCAATAATATTAAATATGGGTCAAA
>JABUQX010124768.1:0-12309 GCA_015478945.1 Trachelipus rathkii | reverse complement strand
GCTAATTTAGTCGTAGTGGTTGAAATCGAAAACCGAAGAATAATTGAATGGGAAATCAGTGAGGCTTCATCGCCAGTCAAAAACCACGTTAAATTATCGATGGGAAAGGAATTAGAAGAAGAAGAAGCAATAGGAGATGAAAATTATAGAAAATTGAAAACGTTACATAGAATGTTGGAAACTAGTTTTTTGAGACTCCTTTCTAAAGATCATGAAAGAAACGAAATAAAAATACCATTTTGTCTCGCGTGCAGAGGAATTTTTGCGGTTATGAATCACTTTAAGAGCTTGACTTACCAACCGATTTTACAAACATGTCATTTGCACTGCGGTAAATTATGGCGAGCTGGAATGGAAAAGAAAATAATTGATTCTTGGGATACAAAATTTTTTAGAAACCGATTGCAAAGGAGTATTAGAAACGTCGATGGTTCCTTGGAATTGAATTTGCGAAACGTTTGTCAATTTAACGCAATGCTTCAAAAAAACGAATGTATGGATACCCTTTCTCCATTCCGATTCCCAAATGTTCGTATCTTGAGAATATCATACGAAAAAGAGAAAATTTTTGATTCAAAAACTAAATGTGCGACACTGAATAAAAAATTCGTCGAAGCCTTTCCGAATCTGACTGATTTGGAAATCAGAAAAAACGTAATATATTCAGGCTCGTATCTGCAAGAAAGTATTTATAACAGTGATATAATAGGAAGTTACGTAAATAAAACGGTTCTTAAAAATTTGGTAGAATTGAAGATCGATTTTTCTGATCTTTTATATTATATTTGTAGTGTCTCTCCAAATCTAGAAAAAGTCGTCATATTTTTCCATTGGGAACATATCGATCTTTGCGAAATTCATAAACTTTTGAATATCACTGGCTCTTTGAAAAGAGGAGTAGAGTTTAATTTTGATAACTTCTTAGCAGATAAACAAAAAATGTTTCAAGTACTGTTATAGGTAACTATAACAGCCACTTCGAAAGAAAATATTGACCAGCTGTTTCAAGAACAAATTACGGTGACTATGGAGTGTGTATTCGAATCATCGACGTGGTAAAATTCTCATCATTTAAGTTTCGATGGATTATATGATGAATACAATGCACTCAAAGACTCTTCGGGATGATTTCTATGTAGTTTTTCATTAGATAAGATTTGTGAATCAACCTGATGAAGGCGAAAATAATAGTGTAATGGCAAAATTGGTAAAAGGGTGGAATAGAGGAACATGAATTCTGCCAGGAAAGTCCTTTTTTATGGTATGAGAGGATTATAGTTCTATTTTTTAGTTACACTTGGTATATGAAAAGTCACTTTGATTGTATTTGTGTGAGGAGGAAATTTTTGTATGGATAAAAAGTGTCTGAGATACTTGCAAGGCTCCTGTGATAAGACATTTCATTTGGTTAGCTGGTGTAATATGGTCTTACCCTTTATTGAGATATACTGCATAAGGAAAGAGTTTTCTTTTAGTATCTAAACTAGACGTTGGTTTCTGAATTTTTTCCAAAAGCGGTACGAAGGTATGACGTAGAGGTATTATAATAGAGTGGCAATAACTCATGTAACATGTGAGGACTACTTAATTATGAGAGTATGAGTAAATGAAATATGAAAGGAGGGATAATTATGAAATAGAACATTAGCGATGCACAATTACACAACGCTACACTCATAATTATATATAATTATATTGATAATAATTACAATGATGATTAGTATGTGGTGATTATATATTCGTGTATCGTTGAGATATTATGGAAGTGGGTAATTTATTTTCCCAGATATATGGTTCAAGTTAGTAATAATAATATAGCTCTGGTATACTAGTTAATATTAATGACTATATTTTTATGTTCAAATAAAGTTTAAGTGTTATATATATATATTTATAGCTGTAATATAGTATTATATATATTATATATATATATTATAATATTATGCTTGCATATGCATTTGCTCATGTAGTAAATTAAGATAATTTCATATAAAATACTTGTATGTCATTGGAGATTTTGTGAGTTGTTATTGTATGAAGAAATAAAGTGATGTTGATATATATATTTAATCGGATAACGCGTTGAAATTTTTATAGTGTAGTAATCCCCAATAGTTGTGTGAGAGGTGTGATTCCTAGAATAATTGTTTTGATTTTGGTCACCTTCTAGGTTAAATTATACAGAGCGTAAGTAAGAATGGTTCTCTAGATAAGCAATTGCAAAACAAAATTTTTTTTCGCATTTTTTGGGGCTTATTAGGTTAGTCGGTTATTGTTTTTTTAATTCTCGAAATAACTACGATTATTGGTTACATAAAAAACAATAACAAAGGAGGGGTACAAAGAATGTGACAATCTACGATGGATTCAGCGTAAGATAGGGAGGTGGGTGTTGGGAAAAATATGAATTGAGATGGTTTTTATTTTTTTATTTCGTATTTGTTTTTGGATTGATTTATTTTTATTTTCTCATAAGTAACTACAATAGGTACAAGGAAACTATTGTTTTTTCCATTTTAAAAAAACAAATTTTCTTTGCTGACTTCCAAAAAGGTTATTATTTTTTTGTAGCTAATGTAGTTTCCGAGAAAAAAAAACTAAATCGTGGGAGAAGGTTTTCATCATAAGGTGAAATTCTTTAAGAAATTGATTTTTTTTCTTAGTCTCGTTTAAGTGGTATTTTCGGTCTTCCCAACAATTTGTGGTAGTACAACAAGATTAAAGGTCGATATTAAAGTCTTCTGATGCCACGAAGGCGAGTGGGTGGCGTTAAAATCCGCTGACTTCCGAGAAATGATTTTGCAAAAATGTTGGCCAGCGAATTGATTCATTTATATGGATAGGGGGTTGTGCTTTCTTGTAGGCTATCGTAGTTATATGCGATGTTTTTATTTGTGCAATCCTAGACCTTACGGGAACTTATATCTCTGACTGTTTGTTCGTTTGTTTGTTGAACTCTAATAGAAGTCGAAAGTTTCTAAGTGCAATTCCGAAAAATAAGGTGTCGGAGGGCGATATAATAAATTGTTGGCTGTGGTTGGGGTGAAATATTTAAATTAGTAGTATTGTGAACATAGTTGGTTATTATTATTTTAGATATGTTGGTCCCTGTCTCGGGACGGAGAGGCATACAGGTAATGGAGGAATTCTCTTTTGAATTATATATTTCAGGTTGTCTCGGGGAAGTAGAAGCGAGCGCAGTTGGTGATGTTACCGGGTCGAGCGTTTTGTGGTTGATGGTAGGGGATGTCAGATTATATGAATCAGTGTTAAGAAAAGAGAGTAGATATAGAGACAGAGTGGGGGTTGGGGTTGGGAGGGGAGGGTAAATGAGATTTCGTTAACCATTTTTTTGAAAAGTGGGAATAGTTTGCATAACCTTAAAAGGTGTTGCACGATCAAGTTAGATCGTATTCTTCGTTTCCTTCGAACGTCACTAGGGAGGATGAGAATGAGGGAGGCTTCTTGTAGGATGGCTATATTCCGAAATGTTGTGTTGTTCTCTGACCTTTTACAGGGGAAAATTAATCTGAAGTTCTCACGGTGCGAAAAATGTTCGGTATGTAAACAGGCTTTTCGAAATACCAGTTAACCTAAGCTAAAACTAGTCTTCCAATCCGATTATGACGTCATAATAGAGTGATGCCTGATCGGGAAACTGATGATAAGTCGAAGGGTCTAAGTGCCAAATTCCTAAAAATAAGTTTTTATTTACAAAAGTTTTCTGTATTATTTTCCTTTGAGAAATTTGCGAGTTTGACCCAAGACTGCCCTCAAGTTGTATACTTAGAGCCTTGCCGACTTATACTTAGACCTGTCGACTTAGGCATTAGACCTGTCGACCTTAGCCGACTGCTTAGACCTTCGACTTATACTTGAGGACTTTGACTTAGCACATACGCAGCCTGTGCATTTAAATTCCGCAAACTTATATCTCTTATGCCCTTTCATGTTAAACAGTTTGTTTTTGTAAGTGTATTTGTGTGGGGAACTAAATAATAAAGTCGATAAGTCTAAGTTGCAAATATGCCTGTTGGAAAAAAAGTAAAGTTGGGGTTATCGTACTTATAATTATAATTTTATTTTGGCGAAATATATTATATATATTTTATATTCTATCTTGTTAATTTATCATATATATTTTTAATTTAGATTATTTTACCCATCAATGACTTAGTATAGATACTATTTGTAACGCTTTATATATCTAGATATATTATATCCATATATTATGATAGATATAAGTAATACGATATAATATATAGTATATTACTAAATTACATAGAATTGGAGGCGAGAGGTAGAGAATTTAATGCCATAGGGTATGTAGGAGTAAGTGTGGTATTTTTATCTGAAGGGCATGAAACACCATGTTTTCTTTTGCCTCTCAATAATAGAGAGGGATGTTTGCGCGCGATCAATAGTTAAGATGGTTTTTCGTTCCCTTCGAAACGTCAGCTAATAAAGGATTCAATAAGAAATGGGGGGTGGTGAAGAGGACCTATGAAAGACGAGATTGGAATCATCGAAAAGCTCGGGCAGTGATATATGCTTTCGCAGAGAAGATTAGCGCAGTGTTTACCTTTGAGCAATAGGCATTGAAAAAACCTATACCTCCAATATGTTCTTCATTATGTCAAGAACCAATTTAATGCACGTGCATTACAGTATGTCGCCATGGAGATACGATAGAACAAATAGAGAGTGTAATATGAGAAGAGAGAAGTTATGCAGAAGGTGTACATGTGAAGGATATTCCGAAGAAAAGAAAGTGTAGAGTTTTGGATGAAGGCAATATTGAGAGAGAATTATTAGATGTATTTTTCTTTTTGATCAATCCTTTGTGAGAGATACGAGTAAAGATAATTAGTATTTGATTAGCACAGAGATGATGAAGAGCCATATGAGATCTCGACTTATCACTTGATAGGATCCTTTGCAGAGCGTAATACGCGTGAGGACCTTTTTCGTGAACGTGTCAATTAGTGTGAGAACACACTCTCGATTAGGTTCTATTCTTACGATCCTTCGTGCCTTACTACTTAAGACCTCTTCGAGAAGCATAATAAGCACTCGTAGAAACCGATCACATAAAATAGTATGGTTTATTTAGTATAGTAGAAGTTCCCCACGAAATCCCAATAATTATATAATGATTTAATTCTAGTTAAAATTATATTTTTTGATGAGAGGGAACTAAATGCATAAGAGGAGATATAAGATTGTAAGTCGAGGAGTGATCATTAAATGAGAAAAACATATAAACACAAATGATTATTATTATTCTTTTTGTGGCAAAACTAAAATTAATAGACGATAGATAAGTCAGCGAGCAAGCAAAAGCACGATAAAGCAGTTTGAACTTGAGAGAGAGAAGAATTAGTTTGTGATTTCTATAGTTACAGTTTGATGCTAGGAAGAGGAATAGTTTGAGTTTTTTTGTATCGTGTGAGAGAGTGAGAGACGAAGTATAAATCCTCATTGTTTTTTTTCTGTGGGCAACAAAACTCAAAGAAAAGAAAAAGTAATTTAACCGGAGTCAAAGATCATAGTAAAGAATTGAAATGATACAGTCAAAGTAAATTGAGGTATATTTTGTTTCAGCGAGTATAGCGAGGAAGACAAGGATCGCTTTCATGGATGAGCAACTGGAGAAGGCCCTAGACCACGATGATAGAGTATGCAAAGCTAAAAGACGACCTGGTGGTGGTATTTTGCAAGAGGCGTGAGCAAAAATAACCAACCTGCCCCATTCGTTTTCTTGTTTTCTTCATTTTTTGCACGGCGCAATATATGAGATATCCGAAGAGCAATGCATAAAAAAGATGGAGAGAAAATGTGTAGTTCAGATCGTGATGCCGCTTGAGTAGTAAGGTGTCAACAATTGAGGAAAGTGGGTTTTTTGAAGGCATTGGAATAACCAAGAGCTATAATCGTTTTCGGTTCTTTGCCCCCAAAGCGCTAGATTAGGCCGCCGAGGTAGGAGAGATCTATAGAAGAAGCTTGTGTGAGAGCACGCGATGACGAAGTTATGCGTGATATAAGGAAGGGAAGTGGGGTTTTTTGAGGCATTTGAAAAACAACCTGTTTTCTTTGCCCCAATTAGAGGTATCTAAGGAAAGAGATAAGGCATCAAAAACTGATGAGATGTAGAGAGAGGAGGATTATATTGCCTTAGATGTATCATACAGGAGGGTTTTTTGAGGCATTGAAAAGACGACAACCATGTTTTCTTTGCCGCAATTAGAGATACGAGAGCTGGTTTAAAGAAAAAACGAACAGGAGAGAAGAGAGAAGAGATTATGGTTGGTATGGAAGGAGTGTGGTGATATTATAAGGCAAAATTTGAGACACCACACCAATGTTGTTTGCCCCATTAGAGATACGAGAAAGATCAAAAATGAGATGAGCGAGAGAGATTATGCTGAGTATGAGGAACTGAGTTTTTTGAAGCATTGAAAACAGCCATGTTTTCTTTGCCCCAATTGAGAGATACGAGAAAGATCAAAGAGAGAGAGAGAGATTATGCTGAGTATGACACTTGTAAGTTGCTGGTTTGAGGAGCGATGGTGAGAAAAACCACCATGTGTTATGAAATGACCTTGAAAGAGAGGAATGGACGACAAGGCGGAAGAAAGATAGAAGAAAAGAGAGGAGACTCTGAGACTCGCAGTATCGAATGCGACCAGTTAATTTTTGTGAATATGCTTTGTGAAATACTAACCATGTTACTATTTGCTACCCAATTATAGAGATACGAGATAAAGAATCTAAGATGGGGAGAGAGCACGAGCATTATGCAGAGAGTACTGCAGGAAGTGGGTTTTGAGGCTCATCTCCGACAACACACCATGTTTTCTTTTGCCCCAATTAGACGATACCCTCGATATGGATTATAAGCTCCAAATGAGAGAGAGAGATTATTATGTCTGATGTATCGCATGACAGCTTGGGATTTTGAGTTGATAGCGAATAACGAAACTCGATAATTCATATATGGCACCAAATAATAAGATAGCATTACCAGAAAGACACGCATCATAAGATGAGCAGGTCGATAGGAGCAGGAGATTTATGCTCGATTTTTATTAGTATGTATAGATGGGTGGTTATATTATTGAGAAGGCATATTTTGTATAGATCACTATCCTTTTTTCTTCATCTTCAGCTACTATGTGAGGCACGTATATCTGACGTGATGTGAGGAGAGAGTGTAGTGGTTTTTGTAATATTTTTGACGAAAAGGCGTGAATAATAACGTTAAAAGTGTTAAGTTGGGATAAAACTCTTAAGAGTTGTTATCTTGAACAAGAGTAAAGTGTAGATAAAGTATAGTGATCAAGAACGCCGCTGAGTAAGCAAATCAAAGTTGAAAATGTTGTCTTTATAGTTTCGGACACATCTTACACTATAAGACGAGTCTTGGTGAGCATATTATATATCAGAAGGCGAGAAGGGTCCTCAAACAAAAATATAATTGTTAGCGGAATCAAGTCTACTAAACGAAAATTGAGATAAAGATGAAGTAATGTGGATGTGTCACGAAGTAGGAAAGTAAGAAATGTTAACAGTATCGAGTGGTGGAATAATTAGAGGTGTGCACCACAGGCGGGTTTTAAATGAAAGTAAAAAATAGAGAAGCTCGAGAGAGTGGTTTGTAATGTTTCTTGTTTGAAAATTAAGCAAATGATTTAAGTTAATAAATAAAGGAGAGTATGGAATTTAGAAAGTTAAGATTTTAATACAAAATGTGAAATATAACTTAAAAAGATAAGCATACTGCCTCAAGGCATAGTACATGAAAGAGGTAAGTGGTAACAATTTGGAAGGAAAGGATTGACAGATGGGATTACAAAGGAGATGTGGTAAGTCTTTTCTTGGCGAATGACAGTTGTAGAATATGATGGAGAGTTATGAAATGAAATGAATGAGAAAAATGGAATAACTTGTTGAAATTAGTTGGAGATAGGGGTTCGTGGATCTTTATATGGAGACTACGTGAGAAATGATAATGGATTGTGAAGCTTGCGGATAAAGGAAGTCAACAATTTGAAAATCTAGTCGATAATATTTAGGGTGTTATATTGGAACGGCTGACGTTGATCAATGACTGTGCTCTGGGTTTGATGTGCAAGAAGAACATGGGGTCATTCTTACGGGGATGGGTTATTAGCATCGATGTGTTAGGTCAGATCATTGGAGGACCTAAAGTGAGAAAGTTAAGACATCGTCAAATACTACAGTATTAGATGAAATTACTGGTGAACATGATTCAAACAGTAATGTACGGCCTAGATGCGGATTGATTGGAGAATCAGGACAGTGGCTACGGTAATAAGCTTGATTAAGAGGGATATATGGAAAGATTCTTCTCCAAGAGGTGATGAGGATGAGCGTAATTAGTAGCCGCGCTTGATCACTATTAAGAGGAGAATGGGGAAGATAAACGAGAAACTATGCGCCCTAAAATAGAGAAATCAACGAAGATCTAATAAGGAGATGAATTTAGTTGATTTGAAGTGTTATGATATCTACCAGGAGACAGAATAATACGGTGTAAGCTGGTATTAGTTGGAGTCGTGAAGAGAGAGTAGCGTTTGCAGTTGACTGTGGCCTGTCCTGATTGGTGAAAGACAAGGTGCGTTTAGGAGTGGCCTTTTATTGTAGGAATTAAGCGTAGGAGGTGCTACAAAATTAGTTCTTTAAACGATGAAAACAAAAGTGATTGCGAAATAGGAGAAGAAGGAGTATATGGAATATATAAATGGGATTGTAGATTCCTGCAACAGCGTATTATACGGGATTAATTGAGGGAAGCTCTATGGTCAGAGTGATTTTAGTGATAATACAGGGGTGTATGGTAGGTTTAGAGAAAAACCACTTTTTCTGAAATTAGGAATTGCTAAGAGAGCTTATGTATGAATGAGTAATGTTGAGAAGCGTCGTATGTAATTATAAATATATCAGAGTGTGAAATGCAAGAATGAATTGTGGTCATTATTATATTATATATACGCGTGAGTAGTGGAGACTAAGAGTATTTGTCGATATAGACTACACGCATGTTTTGTGGTGTTCAATCTTTTAAGTTTGTTGAATTAAATGATTGGAAAAATTTTGGGGTTAGTAACAGAGAGAAATGTTCGATCGGTGGTGAGCATGGGCATGGGTCGGTATGAGATTACTGAACTGGGTGGAATGAAACGCAGATTGAGTGGAGTGGTGACTCCTAACCTATTATATTAGTCGGAAATGGATTAGTGCGTATCTTGTGTGTGGCGAGCACATCTGAAATGATGATGTTTGGGTGACGTGAGTTGGGCGAGACGCGCATTTGGGCACGCGTGTTTGTGTAATCAGGAGGCGGACTTTGCGAAAACAGTAACCGCTACGTAAATAAAGAGTATAGGATTATTAATCGGTTGTGAGATGAGATGCGACTTCCTCAGTTGTGAAAAGTTAGAGTACTAAAGTGACTCGGCTGAATAATTCTATGGACACAGTGTAGGTGACTGAGTTTTAATATGTCTGTCTAGTAGAAAGATCTGTTGGATGAGAAATGGTAACGGATTAGAGACTGAGACACCGTGAAAATGTTTCGAGTTCGGAAGATAGTTGTGAACTGCGCTGAAAAAAGATAGGGCTGAGGTGCTACGAATTCACATCCACTAATACTAGAACTTGAGAATAACGAGGTAAAAGTATGAGTAAGTGGGGACTAGGTCGTTTGTGCATTTGATGATCCTTGGTATGTTCCGTGTGATCTTTGTGTTACTGAGTATACTACGGTGAGTGAGATTTACCTTATATGAGTCCTAGGAGTAGCAGCAGTATAGATCTAGACAGCTCTCACTCTTGTTGTTCCGTGGACTCCTGAAGCCCGAGGAGAGTGTCGCTAAGGATAGTGAGAAGAAGTTTCGGATATCAAATAAGGATATCTTGAATCAGTGATTAATTGATGAGTTGTATGATAGTAGTGATGAAGAATTGCGTGAGAGTATAAACGAGAGAATTTATGAATATATAGATACTGTATATTGTGCCTTAATTGTGAGTTATTTGGTCTCTCTTAAGGTGAGAAATTATTGTAAAGAGATAGTCGTTGGTTACGAAAGGAGCGCTGGTGACGTGGTGTGTTGGGGTTTACCCGGAGACCGGCAGCGGAGAGCCGCGCTCTCGAGAGAAAAAGGTGAAGATTTTGAGTCAGTAATAGTGTAACTAGTAGAGAACACTAAGTGACTTTTGGCGAGTGGCAAAGAAAAAACGAGTGCAACAATAGAATAAGGAGCAAGCGAAAAATAGCGTTTGGCGGAGTTTTTTGTATGACGGATGGTTACCATGGGTTGTAGCCCGAGACATGTAGACACACCCTGGGCTAGGGGATAACCCTACACTTGACGACTTACCATAGTGAGGGATCCGTCGCGGTCCCGTGAAGCTCTAAGGGTGGATTGTTTGAGAGAGGAGTCATTCTGTACTTAGAAATCTAAATTACAGAGTAAAGGCTGGTCTCTGGATTTTTATATTTACGTGCAACCATTCTACTAAAATATATAAACTCTTATGCTGCAACATGTTATATTCTTTTTCTTATCTGTTTTGTCCAGAGACTCCTTTGCGATGCTGGTGAAGAAGAAAATGAAAAGTAGTTCAAGAAGCAGACCTCAAACGTCAGTAAACGCTTGATCAAACCATTAAAAAGAGTCATCTGGAAAAGTTTAGTTGCAGATTTTTAAATTTAGGTTTAAATGCAATGATGAGTTGAAAAGCCATTTAGAAACCAATCATACAAGTTTTTAATGTAACCATTCAATTGTGAATATAATTAAATTTACCCTAAAGGGGCTCTTGCTAATTCCTCCAGCATGAAAAGTTTGTTTTAAAATGTTTGGAGTGCAACCAATGAATGTAATCGAAAGAACAGTAAAAAATCCACCTTGCTAAAGGCCATGAAAATATAAAATCTAATTTAATGTTCTGAGTGCAGCTTTATATAGACATAGCGAAGACACCACCTAAAAACGCATATGTTAACTCACGAAAATGTAAAGTTATTTAAATGTTCTGAGTGGTTAAAAAATTGCTCAAAAAGTTTCAATTTGAAATGATAATAATGAAAATATTTTAATAATTTTTAAATGTTCAGAGAGCAGCTTCGAATGTAATCAAAAACAAAGAAGACTCTTTGTTGCAAATCATTGAAAATATTAAGTTTTTAAATGTTTCTGAGTGGCAGCTATGAATGCATTAGAAAGGAGACTTAAAAAACAAAAAAAAAGATAAAACATCGAAGTGGTGTAGAAGTTCTTTTCAAAATGTTATGAGTGCAAAATAAAATACAAGCGGATGGCAACACGTATACAACAACACATGCTAAAGCATGAAATGTAAAGTTTATTTAAATGTTGTGAGTGCGACTACGAATGTAATGAGAACAGAAGTTTAAATCCACTTGCTAAATCATGAAGGTATAAAGTTGTTTATAATTGTTCTGAGTGCAACTATGGATGTAATTAGAAAGCAAATGTAAAAAACACATATTTAATAAAGCATGGAAATATGTAGCAAGTTGACAAAATAAGTTAATGAGAGGTAAATTAATGCCTCAAATAATATAAAGACTTTCGTAAGAGTCAGATACTCCTATAGATAACGATACGTATTAGAAGCAGAGAGACGTGAATAGAGGTTGTAAGGAATCTTTTCAGCGGATATTGGGAATGAATTTGGGACTCGATTTCTCGCCCTGCTTGTGCACTGTTCGCGAATCGGACGCGACAGCACTCCTCTGCAGAGACTCAGCAAAGAATACTTTGAAATTAAAGAAACTTGCAACAAGGAGGAAGATTTTGTGAATAAGTTTGTGTTAAATGGTTGAGACTCCTTTATCAATTATTAAAATAAATTAAATATTTTCCTGTGAAGCAAAAGATATAAAATTTAGACGTAAATAAAATTAAATAGAAATTTAAGATAATAATATAATAACTAATCGATCGGTTGAATTTTAATTTAAATCCTTTTATTTACAAACTAATTACGTTAATAACTTTAAATTAATTACATTTTATACAAAAGCTAAGACGGAACAACATGACACTTGCAAGTCGAGAGGTAATTCTCTGGTTTAATAATTAAAGTTTTTAAGTAATCCAGTTCAAGAAATAATTTAATTCATATTCCGTAAAAATTGTTAATTCTAATATCTTTGCACAAAATTTAATAGTAAAAGAAAAAATATACTAAAAGAAACGCAAAGTTTATATTAAATTTATCCAAAGTAAATCACAACTTTTTTTTACAAACTGG
>JABUQX010124767.1:0-24767 GCA_015478945.1 Trachelipus rathkii | reverse complement strand
CATATCATAGATTATTGTAACTCAATAAACATTGCTCATTCTCTTTCGACAAGGTACATTTCAAATAACTTATTTTAAAAACCTCGTAGAGAATGATTTACAAGATGTGTTTCCTGAATCTTATAGCATTTTAGCTTGATCGCCTACAATTCTATAGTACACAACGCATCTGTATGTTTTGAAAGGATTGATTTATGTCTGAACTTATCAAACATTTACTTTAGAACTACGAGCATACGATGATTCAGGTAGCACCTCTGTTCAAATAATTTAGGCTAAATTATTTCTAGCATAGAATCGG
This sequence comes from Trachelipus rathkii, assembly GCA_015478945.1. Lineage (NCBI taxonomy): Eukaryota > Metazoa > Arthropoda > Malacostraca > Isopoda > Trachelipodidae > Trachelipus > Trachelipus rathkii. The sequence continues at coordinate 24,466 of JABUQX010124767.1, read as the reverse complement.
CTTTAGTATGTAAGGTATCATAATATTCATTTCGGTAACGTTGATAAAATTATATATAATATAGGTTACAAACAAGAAATAAATAGATATAATTGATAAATATTGATTTATGCCTTACTGTCAATGTATGAAAATGATTTGGGTACGATTGTGATGTAATTGTACGCAAAGAAGATTTTTTTCTATCTCATATTTCATATTTACCCATACGTCTTGAAAGAATAAGACCACATATTTTCCCGAATAATTTGGCAAATTTTTACTACAGATTGTGATTTAAACCCTGTATTATATTATTATTTATATATAGATATTATATCTTTAATATATTATATTATCTTAATTATATCTAATAATTAAATTATTAATATTTAATAATAATATTAATAATTTTATTATATTATATTATAGATATAATATTAAATATATATATTATATATTAATCATTATATATAATAATATATATAATAGATAATATTAATAGTATACTATTTTGCAGTGATTATTCTTACTGAATTTAGTTATATGTTTTCCTAAGTGAGTTTCATTAGTGAAAAAAAATTTCAGAAATCTTTTATATATATATTGTGATAGATAAAATCAGTGTTTGCGTTTATGATGCGTCAAAGAAAAGATAAGAACATTTGATAGAAAGAGAGAATATATATATATATATAATATAATATATAGATATAATGAAAATTACAACAACAGAAATAATAATAATAATAAACACATGGAACTATACTAATAAGCAATGCTCATTTTAGTGGAAGATGATGTACAAAATACAAACTATTAGAATGATTTGAATCGTAAGGTAAGGAAAATGACATGATAATGCATTAAAAAGATCAGAAAATGGGAATCAAAGTATAAGCCATCAGATTAAACATCAACTACAAATACCTAAATATAGCAATATGACTCGTGAATAACATGAACATCTAAAGAAAGAAAACGGAAATATAGATATCACGATATAGAGACAGAAATAGAACGAAGAGAGAAAGGCTATTTAAGTTGAAGCTGAAAGGTATGAGTGAGATAAGTCTAAAGTTGATGTACTTGATAAGGAGAAAGCTTAAGCTTGAAAGCTGAAAGGTAAGAAATGCTAAGCTTTTAATCATGAAAGAGAAAAAAAGTATACGTCGAAGTTGTACTAAGCTACGAGAGTTAGTTTAATGTTTAAAGGTACATAGAATCTATATATAGCTGTTAATAGAATGCTGATGTCTGAAGATAGACGACGTCAATATAGATACGCTACAGTAGTAACTCTCTCTCTCATTTGAGAAACGGGACAAGCTGCCCCCCACAGCATCTATCTACGGCTCAGAAATAGCGTTCCGGAGACTCTCAAACTGCGTTTACCTATCTTGATGATAGAAAATAGAATAATGATATATATGTAAATGTATATTTTATAGTTTATATAGCTATTAGTTCGTGATATAAAATACAAGCTGAGGCAATTTATTGATCCCTTAAGGAATACATGACAAGCGTTTTGTTTTGCGGTCATTTTTGTACGAAGTGAAGGCTGATGTGTATATATGTGTTCAACTAATTTTGCTCTGATTGATGAATGATTTGAATTATGGATATAGTATTATAATAGAAGCTTTTGTTAGTTGAAGGTACCTATGATTATACATCATAACTGTATAATGTTAGTAAGTACGGGCGCACAGTTACTTAATAGTAATATGAGCCTACTGGGCGCAAGTGATTCAATAGCCAAAGGGGAAGCCACTATCCATATTCTCAAAAACTGTTACTCTCAAATAAAGAGATCAATCAGAGAAAGAAATACATTTTTTGAACTCTGTAAAAGCTCTGTTAAGTAGTGATGGTAACACGTAGCTCAAACGCAAACGACATAACAAGATAAAGATCTACATTGAGCTCTCTCATGTCTCTAGTTGCATAAGATATTTGGCTATTTTTATTCGTGTGCCCGGGAAAATTGGAGTGTCAGCCAGCTATATCCTGGGGAACGAAGAGAATACGGAAGGAGAATTAGTTAATTTCAGAGGTAATATTATGGAAGCGCATCATTTATAAAGTAGTAACTAAACGTGATATCGACGCACGATTTCTAACAATCTAAACTGCAGAGATAATATAGTATGATCTAATAATAATATATAATTTTATTAAGATTCAGAGAGGCTATAGTATGATTTCACTCGTATACGAATAGAATCATAAGTAGTGCCAATACATACATTCAAGACTTTATAGGCTATAACTAAACATGAAGTGTAAAGATTTCAAGATTTGACGGAAGCTAGCGACAGACAGATATTTAATCGTACTCGCATATATATATTAATATATACTATTTTTCAGGTATTTAACGGCAATGTAGGGGCTCGAGCCGACGGAACGCAGGGGGACTCCGTATTAGCATGTGAGCCCTGCGTGGGGCTGCACTTGCTACAGAGTGTCCGCCGCGAGCTGCGGGAGCATCTACGCAGAATAGCTCTACGAAAGAGCCCCGTCGAGGTGATTCCTGTGAAACGTACCCTCCCCGGTTTAGGGTAGAGGAACTCAGTGCAATCTCCTCTACTCCTCGACAAAAAGGGTTGACGAAGGACAAGAGAGCTCGACAGACGGACGCCGTATTTGGTGTAGTTCTTAGTTTCCAAGACAGCGGAAGTGAATAAGTAACAGCGTTCGATTATTGTTATAGCCTATTAGCCTCAATATAATGCGTGTTGCTTAACTAGGCTTTTGATCTAAATGGAATTGTCATTACTTCTATATATACGACCTACAGATCTTCTCGTTATTCTATGTCTTTGATCTCATGTATCTGTACTCGAGGAAGAGATTATTACTCCCGAGATTCCGAAAGTATATGGGTTGTTCCGTGTTGTTCACCAGTAGCTTTGTAGTTTGAGATATAATTTTTTTTATTTCTTTATTTTTCAATATATTCGTGTTGATGACTATGTATTGTGTACCGCACCTCAAAATGTGAGAAAGCGCCTATCTCCCCTCGCGCAAATCTTTTTGACTTCCTTGGACACCTCCCTCTAACATGGTCGGGTGGTGACGGTACGTCGCGTGTGAACGGTTATACTGCCAGGTTGCGGGGCTCCTGCTACCTATAATGTAATTTATATTCAATATTAGATAGGATAATGTTCAAATGGTATATGCATATTTAACCCCGTTCCAGTCTCGAAATACCTCGTGACTAATGGGAGTCGTACTGTTATAGTTGTCGATATAATTTTAGGATCTCGTAATGTTATATAAGGAGGACGTGTACATAACCTAATATAGAAGTTTATTTGCTATATTCCTCATACGGTACTAGTAATGAAGTGCTGAGGAAAGTTTACTTGCTCCATGATATAATATAATACCTAACACGATAAGAGTCTTAATATCATAGTATTTGAGTAATAATGGCATAGTAAGTTTTGAATAGTAGTAAGTAATAGTAAGTTTTTATTTTAACATAGGGTGAATCACGTCATAACTCACCACTAAACTCTGAGAATACATCACTAGAATAGAATGTTCGAAGCTAACTCAGTAGAATGCCATTCATGTGTGTATATTATATTATATATATATATAAATATATATATATATATATATAATATTATATATTATATAATATTATATATATGTTGTGTAGAAAGTATAAGTCCTCCATATGATTTTCATCTATAGGATGATAGAGGTTTAACAGATAGAAAGGACAGTTATAAAGTCTACTTACAATAACTCAGTCTGAAAACTAGTTGAAGAAGGTACAGAAGTACCGGCTGTCCAGGTGACATAGGATTCATTCATTTCATTATATTACACATTGGTGTCTGACTTAAAACGTCAGTATTCGAATTTATAACTAACCATAAACAACGAGTTATGATCGAAAATCGGCGACAGAAATAGCCTTCCAGGACTAAGGATAGGTATTGTAGGTATTAGTGTTATGGTATAGAGAGTAGAGTTGAAATAGCACAGGCTACATCTAAGAAGCGCGCTCCCTCGATACAGAGAGATGAATGCCAACCGGGCTACTCACTTTCACACAGATCAAAGAAGTCAGCATCAAAAGCACACAATCATATGAAATTTCGGGTAAGAGCGTGGAACACTATGAGAAAACGAATAGGGGGAAGGACGCTATTATTGTCCAAATGAGATTGGCACTTTTTGGTAGGAGTAAATTAATATACATCATGTGATATGGACATATACACCTGAGAAGAGAAGTAGGGGGAGAGCAACCATAGCCGTCTAGGGTTGAATTAGACGCAAAAAGGAGTTGAAGAGATTAATTTTTTTCAGTAGGAGAGTATTAGCAACAATTCTATCAAAAAAATAATTAGAGAAAGCATATAGCTGTTATATAATGAATCAAGCTCTTAGTCAAAGTTTGCAGGTTGCATACCTTTGATGTAATTCTCCAGACGAAGTTCCCTCCCAGGCCTGAAAACAACAAGTGAATGCGTTACATAATAATATCAGTAATCTCGTGTCTCTCTCTCTCTTGTCATATAATAATAAAATATATACTATATAATAATAATAATAATAATATAATAGATAATTAAATATCATAATAATAATAATATAACTAATATAATAATAATGGTTTCCTTGTATTGCTGGATCTTATTTTTATTTATTTTAGATTGTTTTTTCGAAATGCTATAGCAGGTCTTTGCCTCCTGACAATGGCCACCGTTTCAAGAAATAACATAGAACGTTCAGCTTTAACCATATATTAACTGGTACGTTTTATATACTCTATATATATATAATATATATATATATAATATATATATTTATATATATTACTATACGATTATATATATTATATTTTATATATATGATATATATATTTTTACATTTACCTATTATATATATTTAATATTTATAATATATATTTATACCTATATAACGTATTATCGACATCCTTAATCTTCAGCTAATTATATACTTTATATATTATATATATTATATATATATACTATATATATATATATATATGTATAAATAAATAATTTTATATATATATACTATATACTATATATGAAATATATATATATATATTATAACCCTATATTATATATTATATATATATTTAATATATATATTTATTATATTATATATCATATCATATATGTATATATATATTATATATATATATAGTATATATATAGTAGTATTATATATATTATATATAATATACTCTATATTATATATATATATATATATATATATTTATATATATATAATATATATATACTATATATATATTATATATTTATTAATATATATATATATATATATAATATAAAACTTTATTACAGCTATACGAACTCTAGATCAATCCTCCAAGGCCAGCCATGCCTCATCCAATTTACACTGCCTGTATTCCTTCTTCCAAGGTATATTGAAATTACTCATTAATATATATATATATATATATATACTATATATATTATATAATATATACTTATATATATATATATATTTATAATATAGACTTCCTGATATCTCCTATTATAATTATATATATTATATATCTTGCCTTTTTTCTTTATCTTCCTCTTGCCCCACGAACTGGGTAGGTGCGTGTCATTGGCATCGGAAAGATGAAGCAGGAAAAGATTTATGAAAAAGTCGAAGGAAGCCCAGCCTTACCGCCCCCTCTGTACCATTAATTAGTGAGAACTCGTCACAGACAAGAAAATCCACCTAGAGCTTCATTGGACCGCGGCGGCCCTCACTATGGTAATCGTCAATGTAAGGTTCATCCCTTGCCCAGGTGGCCCAACCTTGCCCCCATACAAACCCCCCATTAACTCCTAATATGCACTTTATTCTCGCCTCTGCCAAACTTACATTCTCTCCTTCAGCATTCGTCACCGACTCAATCACTTTTCTCTTCGCGTCTCCCAGCGGTCGGTTCCAACCACAATCACACATTACATCCGCTTAACCACCGGATACCATTCATCCTTTTCACATGACGAAACCATTAACTAGCATTCATTTATTTCTCATCTACCCTTTCTGCACACACACAAACTCCTAATACGTTCATTCTCATTTTATCAATTCTTCTCCCCTAGGATCACCCTAGATTGTCCCATTCTGAGCCATTGAACTTTGATCCTATCTTTTCATTTCCAGACCATAGTCTCACTACCATTACAATAACCAAGTAACAACTACCCTCATGTAAAACCCCTAGCGCCTCAAGACTTAGTCCCTTATACATCACAATCGATTTAATTGCCCGAGCAACCCTTTCCTGCATTAAACTTCACTCCTACCTCTGCCATCATCGTTCCTTTTTCATCAAGACATACCCCTAAATATTTAAACTCAGAACTTGTTCCAGCTGCTTACCATCTGACATAACTTCACACTGAACTGTCCTCACTCACCACCAAAACCTTACTCTTATCTGTTTACTTTCAAACCCCTCTCTTTACACACACCCTGCCAAATCTCTCTCCAATCCTCTCAAACTCTCTTCAGATTTCGCCACACACAAGACCCAATCATCCGCATATAATAGTAGGCACCCTCTCTTCTCCAATCTCCATCATTACTAACACCATCTCCTGATACCTCCACCTCATTTTTTCAACCCCATCCATATACCCAGAAGTTGATAACCAAGGCGACCTAACACAACCCTGTCTCACTCCGCTTTAATCCCTTAACACACCGATGACACTTATTCTTTCACAGCTTCCAATCGTTCATACATACCTTTTAGTGCATTCGGAGCCTCTACGAGCCAACTGCATAATCCTACACCTCTCGCCTTACCCTATTAACTCTATTACGAACCACTATTGTAAATCCAAAAAACCTAAATACCAATTTATCTTCTTCTTCCCTCATTTTTTTCAATCATTTGTTTCAAGTTGTGATAACAGAAGATGTTGTGGTGATCCGCCATCACAGATCCTCATCCAGCTCTCTTTTCCCTAACATCGCTACTCTCGTATATTCACCGAATCTCAGTTCCGTTCAGTCCACTCGTATCACTTCTTTTCGACCAAAATACAGCATATAACCTCCCTACAACACTCAATAAATGTATTCCCCTAAATTTCTACAGTTTCCCCTTTTCTACCTTCCCTTCTATATTATAAGAGGTGACTATCTTACTCCCTCTTTCCTCCATCCCTTGGAACTATTTACCCTCCATAACGCTTTATTACACAACTTTCCAAATTCATATCAATCACCATTTCGCTCCTTCCCTCTTCTTGATCACTTTCACCATTTTTCATCTGTACCCTGCAGAGATAGGTTTACCAGTGTGTGCAACTTTCTCCTGCTCACGTGATATTCCTCGCCTTAGTAATAACCTCATCCCTCCAAAGATTACGTCTTCCTTCTGCTTGCACCATCAACCACACACTATTCACTAAACCGCCCATTACTGCCAATGTGTTGCAGATTTTCGAAGTGTTTTTCACACTCCCCTCACATTCATTTTTTTCATCAGATACAAAAGCACCATCCCTATTCTTATTCTAAGCAGATTCCCCTTATCTCATTCTGTACCTTTCGCGCTTCCTTCCAGAAGAGCTTTCTTTCCTTGTAAGTCCCCATTCATCCTCCTTTCCCAAACTGTTCATTTACCTCTTCATTTCTCCTACGTTACGTATGCAGCTTTTAGTATCTCTTTTTCCTCCTTTAGTATAATTCACGCATCTGTTCTTCAAAATATTATTTGCTTTTATTAAGTACAAACCACGCTGCTTTTTTACTTTTAACCGCATCATCACCTCTTCATCCACCATTCACTGTTAATTCTTAACTTCCTACCTATCCACATACTTCCTTTCCTTTGCACTGCTAACAATTGCTTCCTTCATTTAGCCCCCAGATTTGTTCAGTATTCAACTTGTTCAGCATTCACCGATTTAACTAGGCGAGCAGCTCTTACATAACTTATCCTTATTGTCTATTCACTTAACCTTCTCACTCTTATTTACCTACTTCCTTTCGTATACCTTCCTCTCCCAGCCCCACTAACTTAATTTTACATATTTGAACTCACATAATGATCCATAATGCCATCCTAACCCTCACGATTTCACATTCCAACACATACTTCAATCATCTTCCTTCTTCACCACCCGAAATCAATCATTCACTGGACCATTTCACTTCGATAGCATCTTCCTAACTATTATTACTCAATCTAATTACACCATCGAACCCGCTCTAGGGGTAAAGAAATATTTTACTTACACACATGACCTCTCTCTTCACAGAAAATCAATCACTTCCTACCATTTTCTCATTTTCTCCCCCAATCCCAAACCACCTGTTATACTATCCTTTTTGATCTCACCTATCCACCATTCAGGTCCCAACAGCTATCATCTGAAGCTGCCTACTCACCCCATTCCGAACACCATCAGATGTATCCCATTAAGTATAGAATTTATAAGCTTTGTCATTGACGGCCAAAATCAATTAACTTACAACATACTGTGGACCTTTTCATACTTAAAATTGATACCATTAGACTTCTATGACTCTCAACACCATCAGCAAAGTCTACCAGAGCTTTTTGTACCTCAGGTCATGCATCCAAAATATGCCATAAACTACTCTCTCTTCCCTCTCTCTATTCCTTTTCTCACACCAGCATCACATTACTATTCACACCTAACATCCATTCATTTATCATCCTCATATCCTTCATCTTGTTCAGTTCACAGAGACGCACATATCAAATTTGCCCTTTCTCCTCAATACATCCATCACCTCTTCTCTCTTCTCCTCATACATTTTAATCCTCTGACATTCCATATGTACCCATACGATTCATTCATTTCTCCGAAAGATAGAAGGCCGTTTTAACGGCATCACGACCTTCTCGATAACCTTTAGCATTAGCTTTCCTGCAAGAGTATAGATGGTAGTAGAGCACGCCAACACTACTACCCTCGATCCCCTGATTCGACTTACTATAACGAAGCGCAGACCATACGATAGTGTGAGGCAATCTTTTCTCCCTTACTTTGATAGTGCCATAACGATAGATGAAATGTTCTCGCTTGTTGGTATATATGAGAAGGGCCTATTATCCTGCGCAGATTTACTTAAAAAGAAATTCTCCTGAAGTGCCTTATTCCCACACCCCCCTCCGAATACTCTGAGAAGCAATTGGTGTATGGTTGTTGCCTATATTTCATGTGGAAATATATGAAAAAAAAAAAGATTATATATTTTAATAAATTGTCATAGAGAATCTATGCCATAATGAATCGAGAAAACGAACCCGACAATGACGACAAGTTAAAGAACTTTCACATATAAAGGAACGATGCTATGATAGCGACGTACAGGGCCTCCTGACTATGTATTACCAGCGGCAGCTATTACCAATGTGTGATTAGAAACTATACCCATATCATAGAGAGCAGACACTTGAGACATCTCGGACTCTCTAGACTCTCTCTTCATTGTTTCATTCTCGAGTCGGCATGCTGTATTCATTCAAGAAGAACAGATCAAGCAACTGAAGGTGGCGGTGAAGAAAGCTTCGTAGAGACTCAATCTTTAGAACTCCATACTTCTTGATTTTGTTTAAATGAGGGAAGGAGTGCAATTATTCAGTTGTAAATATTAATGTCACCCGATTACAATGAAGAAGGTTTAAACTATAACACACGACGACTTTTCCTGCATTATAGGAAGCTAATGATTGCTGGTAACATTAAAAAATCACAATTGAAATAAACTTTTAAGTGTTAGAAAGGACGCCATTTTTAGTCTTTCGATAATTTTATGATTTCAATTGTAACCCTCTCTACAATGCTATGTCCCACTGAAAACTGGGTAATATTAATATTATTATATAGGATAATTAATATAAAATTTATAAGGGGTAAGCTCTAAATACGCTTTTTTTTATTAAAGTCATTTTAAATCGTGACAGATTAGTGAGTCAAGATCACTAATGAGAAGAGATTAGGAGTAAAACTCATAAGCCCTTTGTGTTCTATAAATATCTTCTCTACTATACTATGAGAGTGTTAATTTATCTGCGGTGTGGCGATGGAGGTACAATAATTGGTTGTAAATCTATATCCGTTCTTAGAGATAATGTGACATGTTGCAACATATTAATAGTAATTCTGGACCGTAGTTGCACTATACCAGGCTATATTACTATATACTGGCCTCATCTACTCTGTTTGGCTAATTTACCAGTGCTTCATCAAAGTAAAGATACTGCTTTTACTGTCAAGGTAGAAGCTAAATCTGTATAAATAATAATCTGATTTGGGCCATATTTTTTTACTTAACTCATGATTGACACCTAACCGCTACACGGAATCGCGCTCCCCATTCAAATACGTGGTATATGAGATAAAATCTTAAAATAGATTTTCTGAATTTTAATTGTAGTTTCTAAATACAATACATAAAATAAATTTGACGTCTCGATAATGTATGCTCATCGTGGAGCCGATAGCATGTGCTGCTCCAATAGATGCAAATGGATTTAGGGTTTAGAATCCCACTACCGGATCCTAGTAGTACATATAGCTCATAGACCTAAGGTCCATATTGCCATGATGTTTATGTATAACTATTTTTTATAAATAATAATAAATGAAACCAAATGACTCGTATGTTCCAAGTAAAAGAATTTTTTCCTCAGCCATAATTCTCGATATTATTTTAATTTTATTTTAATTTTTTCGGGATTTGGATAGATATTGCGATTGTACAAGTGATCAGTAGTGATAAGTAATATGGATTTTTTATTCTCATTAACTTCAATGAAACTGAACACAACTCACCTCTGTATAATTTATTCTCCGAATGAGATTAATGACCAATTTTTTATATTATATTATAACATATTACTAAAGATTTATTAATACTATATACTCTTTTTCAATTATATATATTTTACAGGTTCTACTTTTTCAACCCAACCAAGAAATTATAATTATTATTTAAATTATTATAATTATATAATTATTATTAATTTAACATATATAATATGATTATTATTATTTTATTATTATTTATTATTATTTTATATTATTGATTATTATTATAATATATATAATTATTATTATTTAATTATTAATTATTATTATATTATTTATAAATTTATATATATATATATTGATATATATATTAATATTATTATATAATTTGCTAACTTGTATGTATTTACGATCACTACAGTATATCGTCCAAAAGCCTGGAAAAATAAATTAGCTTAAGAGTTTTATGTGAATGGTAATACAAGGAACTCTCGGATGGCAGACTATACCCGCAACGGTCAAACTACCTAATATAAATGGCTGGCTCTCAACCTGATTATTTTTATAGGCTAAATATATATATATATATATATATTATTTAATTATATATTATAATATTATATATATATATATATCATATATATGATATTATATTAATTATATAGTTATATATATTATTAATACTAAATATATATAAATATAATAGTATATTTAATCTATGATATTAAATATCATATACTATATATTTATTATTAATATATAATTTATATATTAATTATATTTTTATTTTTTATTATTTTTATTTTTATTTATTAAAAAAGTTCTACACCTACTCTGGCTTATTATGCCCTTTTTTTTCTTTTTATTACCTAATTTTATTTCTAGGTATTTCTACCTAGGAATCCGAATCTAGTGATGCTCGAGAAACCCTCTCCGCTGACCTATTTACATGTGACCTTCCGTCGCTCTACCGTTAGTATTATGTATTACACAGGTATATACATATAATATTATTATAATAATAGTGATATATAATAGAATATTATATATTATATTATATACAATATATATATAATATATATATATTTATATATATATATGTATTGTTATTTACTGATTTATAAGAATAGTATATATATATATAATTAATATAATATATATATATATATATTATATATTATAATAATAATTATATAATATACTATATATAATAGTATATATATATAATATATATTAATAATAATATATCATTTATATAATTAATTAATATATATATATATATACTATTATATTATTTACTAATATATATAGTATTTATTACTATATTAATATATATATATATATATATATAATAATATATTATATATATATATATATTCTTATTTAAATTATTAAGTATTATATTTATTATTATATATTATATATATAATATATTATATATATATATATATATATATATAATAATATACTATACTATATATAATATTATACTTAATATTATTATATATTTAATTATATATTAATATTAATATTATATATATATCATAATTATAGAACGGGTTTTACTTATGGGGTAAAATGGTTTGGCTGGGGTAAAATGATTATAGTATAAGTTCAAGTGATAGTTTTAAACTCTAATTTATTTAATATACGGATAAAATTTATTGTGTTATTTGAATATACTTTACTCACTTATAAATCTGCTGACCTACTCAAACCTCTTTCTCACACATTTCCTTTTTTATTTCTAAGTATCTATATAGTCTATCTTGTTGCAATGTTTGATGCATGAAATGATCACTTGATCATTGCAGATATTTGGTGAGATTTTTTGATATTTAATATAATTATATTATTAATATGGGACAGAATATAAATATCATATATATATATATATATTATAATAATATATAGATATATATATATAAATTGAATTAAAATATATAAAGTATATAATAATATATGTTATATGATAATAATTAATATAAAGTATAGATATTAAAATATTAAAGATACCTTACCTAGTTGAAGTTAATACGACAATTAATTATTGAATATATAATTATTGTAGAACTAACATAAAATAAAATATAATTTTCATTACAAAATGTTATTCGATAAAGAAAAGCATATATATGGTGAGTCGAATATATTTATCATGATAGGTGTTCTTGGTAGTTATAGATTACGTCTTATCGATTTTGCTTGTTTCCCATTTTTCTGTTTTTCTTATTTTACATACATGTTTTTGTAACAAGCGATGCTACATGTTATTCATTTCCAGAGCCCTTTGTTAATTAGCTCAGGCCATTCATATCATTTTTCAGGCACCCAAAAAAATTAAAATTATTATATCTCATGGTGAAGTACTTCTTGAGTGTCATGGGCGTCCTCTTACAGTAGTGTCAAAAGACATCCCTACAACTTGATCAACTTCTTCAATTATGGCATATGGTCGAGCAATAGTAAGGTGATAAAAATATCAATGTATAATATTACAAAAACTTATAAAGATAAAGCAGAAACTTGACATCTAGATTAAAGAAAGTATTAAGGTTAAGCCCAACTTTCTAACTCTGGAAAATGTTTTGCGTTATTTTTGTTATTTATGTTGTTATGTTGTTTTGTTATGTTATAGTATTTATTTATTAGTATTTATTCTATCATTCTTATTAATTATATTTTTTTATTATTATTATTTTATATTGTTTGTATTCTTATTTATATATATATTATTATTATTCCCTTATTATTATTTAGCTTTCATTAATGTCTCTCTACTGTTTTAAAAGAAATCTATGTATTTTTGACTGTTTTGTAGAAAATTATCAGATTGGAACATTTCTGTAGTAATGAACGACCGACTTGGTATCTTCCTGTGCGAGGCTGCTTACTGGGTCGAGTATGTAATGAGACACAAGGGAGCACCCCATATTATGTCTCCCCTTAATAAGATGTCTTGGTAAGTGTCCAATCATTGCTGAAGAATGCAGCATAATCTCCCCGATACGGAATCTACTAAATTTAACCTGCATGCGGTAAAGATGTCTATGGTCTAATGACTAATCAAATATTAGCAATGCATAATTAGTATGTAGCTAAAGTTTTAGCTTTTATAGAAGCTGATGTATATATTAGCTTTTAGTTTGTGAGTGATATTAGTGAGAAACCTTTGAGGGAGGTTGTCTACCCTGGCATGTCTAGTCCATATATTGTGTTATTTGGCATGTATATATTATGTATGGTGCACGTGTTTTCTTTTGCAAATTGTATACTTTAATTTGACTGAGAGAGTCTTGATGGGCCCATGTAGGTTCTCACTGTATATATTTTCTTTGTTCTTTGTCTTTAGTCCTATTTTCATCTCTCAAAATTTTACATACGTTTCTTGGTTTCAGGTATGAAGTTTATAACATGGACATTTGGGCTTTCATTCTATCCATTGTAGTAGGAGTCTTGTATATTTCGCAACACCCGTGCAATCCCGGAAAGCATTAATCTTACTTCTCACATTGTTCTTTGTTAGATTATATATATATAATATCTATATAATATATATATATAATCTACTAGTATATATATAAATATATATAATAAATATAACTATATATATATATATATACATATTATATATAATATATATATAACAATATATTATTTTCCATGTAGGAGGGCAAGGGCCCCCCAGCCCCCCCGTACGCCCATTGAGGTCCCCACTACGCCCAATACAAAACCACGGCTACACGTATGATATTCTATCCTAGGTTAATCAAATATTTAACGAGGTATAGGTAAACAAATTAGTTTCCCATTTACAAGCACTTCCCTATCATTAATGCATAATAACAAATGTAACCAAACCAAAATCTTAGAGGAGGAAAGCTGAAATTATCGCCCTCTCATCATTCATCCGACTTCATTGTCTAGAATAAACACTCTCTTCAGAGTTAAGACGAGAGAGATAACAAACAAGTGTTGTGATTATCATAATGATTACCTTAACATATGATGGAGTAAAGATACAATGGTTAAAATGGGCCAGGCCTTATACTCAGCAATATGGATAGAAAACCGGTGCTTTAAAAATACGTTTGAGCGTTCTTATCGAGACGTGGATGGCCTAGGAGAGCATCCGTTATTGAACTGTTAACACTGCAACGCGGTGTCCAATTTTCGAATCCCGCAGAGAAAATCTCCTGTGACTCATTCATTTTGCAATATGTCATGTTAGAGTAAGACATTTTAACCATCACAGCTAACTGCAGAGAGATCTTAAGTTCTTCATCCTTAAAATAATTCAGAGTAACGTCATGTGTTACTGAATAGCCAACTTTAATTCTGGCCTGTATTTTATCTTAGTATCTTACTAGCCATGGTCATGATAATGTCCCCAATTATCTATAGTTGATCGAGAGACTTCGCTGATTCTTGATTGAAATGGTCACAACATTCTTATCATGACTGACGGAGTTTGTGTTGCAATCAAGAAAGAAAACAGAAATTTTTCTAATATGCACAGTAACAATCAATCCTGGGATAGGTCCATTTCACAACAGTCAATATACGTCCCACTATATTCACCTGATACTTCAGTGAGAGGGTTAGAGCACGACACAAAATTTGCTTCTGAAATAATTGTACGGCATGACTTCTCAGAGAAAACAAAAACTGTCACTGATGTGAGTAGACTGACCATCCGTATTCGGTGGATAAATTGCACTGAGCGACAAACTATTTGATAGAGTTATATATTCAACTTAGTTTTAACGACTATCACAAAATATCTATGAGTATTATGTCCTTGGAGTAGAGTGTGCTAAAAGACCGATACTTTCAGCTAGCCGTTACAAAACCAAGAAATTTCAAAGTGAACAAACAGAAGATCATCCATTACTAAATTTCTGTAAATTACTAATATCCGTCCTTTATATTTGGCTCATCATCCAATATTTGCAAATTAAAATATAGTTTCAAAGAATTTGTCTAGTGCAGTGTGGGCATCCTAACTCTTTACTCAATTTTCCTTTCTACATTTTCCTTGGGTTTGCTGACTTAAGATAGTTTCTAACCTGGATTAATCTTCCTTCAAGAATAATTACGATTCAAAGTGTACGTCGTTGTCTATGGGAAAAATTCATCGAATAATCCTAAAAAGAAACACGGAAGGATTACTCTATTGGTAATTGCTTCAACAATTGATTCGAGCGAAATACTCACAATACGAGTCCTAAAATATTGGGTAGATTTCATGTGACTCAAAATTACTGTCACTTCATTGAGACGAAACTGAGTTGCTATGTTTCTTCTATAAAAGTTGTAAATTCCTACCGTACCATCAGAACATTTTCTAATCGCATCCCGAGTTTCCGAGTGAAACAAATGCAAATAATTATTTAATATGTGTAATGGCGAAAAGTAATGCACATATTTTAAAAATTCTCTTGAAGTAAAAATAGACTATTATTATCTATATAATATATAATATATATGAGGATCAATTAATAAATAATATTATATTAAGTAATTACTACTATATATATATATAAATATATAAATATAAATATATATATACAGTAAATACAATATATATATCCATATAAATTCCTTTGTCTGTATCCTGTTATATTGTGTGGTGACTTATATTCACTCACCATAAAACATTCCTCGCGTCTGCTGTTAGTCCCATCTGCAGTCGTCAAACACTACCGGTCTCTGCTAGGGCCCAGGTTCAATCCCAGCAGAGTGAACTTACTTAAGGTTAATTTTACAATTCCTATCACACTGCCGTGAGTCCAGAAAAGGAATGACATTATCTTATCAATACCAATACCCCCGGCTTAATAAGTATTCACTCTGTCGTCGCTCGTGTTTGACCATCTCTCGCTTCTCTCTCTCTGCCTGCTCTCTCTCTCACTAGATTATAGTTATATTATATATGTATATATTATTTTAATATATAGAAGATATATATAAATATATATATATTATTATTAATTACTATATATATATAATAATATATAATATATATATATATATTATATATATATATATATAATATATAATATATAAAATATAATACGATTACTAATATTATATATATACTTATATATATATATGTTATATATAATATATATAATAAATAATAATATAAATATAATATAATATATTAATATTATTATATAGACTATATAATATAATAAACATGCGCCGCTTACGGAGAAAGCACAGAGCCGTGCCTCCTGTAAGAGATTAAATATAATGTAACTTACAAAGCATGTAATGTTATAAATAACTAAATTACTAATTGAATTTATTAAAACATGTAAAACTTTATTTATATCACAAGACTGCAATTTTACATAAAAATCATTTATTTCTTCCTTAAAACCATTATTTTCATATAAATTTTTTATTGAGCATTTCGATATGTGCCTACTAGAGAGCTTAATATATGCTTAATAAACACGTCCATGCAATCGATAAAATCTTATTCTTTTTGTCTACTGTTGGGAGCTTTATCCCTCAAAAAAGCTCCCTACCTGAAATCATAAAATATAAAAATAACTTCCCTGCTTCAAAATTAATATATATATATATAATAAATATATATTTAATTATATAGATATTATAATATTATATATATATATATTATATATTATATAAATTATATATATAATATTATATATATATATATTTATTATTTAGGCCAGCCTCTATGAAGACCACAATCCATATCTTCAAAAACTACAAAGCTACAGGGAAAAGAAATACATTGATTGGAATCCTGGCAAAATTTACCGAGAAACTTATAATAAAAAAAAAAAAAAAAAGAACAAACAATAAAAAATAAAACAAAAAAAAAAAAAAAAAAAAAAAAAATTTTTCTTTAAAAAAAAAAAAAATAAAAAAAAAAAATATCTCGAAAACTACAAAATGCTACAGAAAAAAATAAATTTTGGAACCCTTGTAAAATTCAGTTAGGAAATGTAAAATAAAAAACAAAAAAAATAAACCATTAAACAAAAATTGGCAATTTTTTTATACAAGTATATATATAATTATTTGTAAAAGGTATTACCCAATTAGGGTCTCGAGCCCGACGGGAAACACAGGGACCGTTTCCATACCCCGTAGAGGGGCGGAAAACCCCCGCGACACCTCAAATACCAGAGCGGGGGTTTCGAAGACCCTCCCCGGAGGGGAATAGTCCTACCCCTAGTTCCCCGGAAGGCCGAGAACCCGACTCCTGCCATCGGCTATATACCCTTGGGTATTCTTTATAAAAAAAAGCAAAACTTAATAGAGTCATATATTTAACGTAGTAACCTAAAAGTTCCCAAATAGACTTTTTGTTCAACAATTACTTATATTAATTAACAAAATTTATTTTATTTTTTAACATTTCCTAAGAAAAATATTACTCAGATTCCCATAAAGAATCCTTTATCTGTTAGCATTTGTATTTAGATATAATTTTTTTTTTTTTGTTTATTTTTTTTTTACATCGCCACTAAAATTGACCACATCCAGCATGTAATCCTTTCCCATCTAGCTAGTTTGAATATGGGATTGGACTTCTTAGAGTGTGGACTCCGATTTATATATATATAATAGAATAATATATATTCTATATACTATATAATATATGAATACAAATATATTATATTATTATCATATATATATATATATAATAACTATATATATACTTTTTATATATATTATATATACAGTATACCTCGCAAAACGTCCGAATGGACGACACCGCCTTAATAAATCGCCGTAAGTGAATAAGACTTTTTTGTCCTCGTTGATGCCTGCAAGCAAAACCTATAATATTATGTGTGCAATAACAACTAACATTAAAACAATTGGTAGAAGGGAAACTTACTTTAAAAAATAGAAATGTAAAATTTAAATACAATATTTTATTTAGGAATGCCATTCTTCGTCGACCTACATGATGGTCGCGATCTCATCATCGAACTTAAACAACCGGCTTCACTTGCAGCCCGTGATGTGATGAGTTTGTTAGAATCTGGAGTATGACTGACAGACATTCCAGTGAAGTCGAGCATTTAAAGAATGAAACCAAAGACCTTATAGAGAAATGCCTCCCCCTAGCAAAACTGCGATATAACATGCCAATGGCATTTAGACATCATAACTTGACGATCGTTCAAAGTTAGCTAATAATATTTATTACCAATGTAAAGTTGAAATTGCCGCGAAGATGCAAACAGACAACGAAACTGGCAGAAACAGATGAACGCATGACATCGCATACGCTGCGATAGCGTCTGTTCGTTCGTCGTGCATGCCTTCCTTCCGCACAAACACTGAGGAGTTAAGAGCGCCGTTATTGCGAAAAGCCGTTAAGCGAGTATACTTATGGTCTACTAATTTTATATAATTTTAAGTATATATAGTATATATAATATATATATATATATATATTATTATATAGATATATTATATAGATTAGCTATATATATATCATATAATATATAATATATATAATATAAATATATTATTACATATATACTATATATAAACATTTTAATTATTTTGAAGTGTCTCCCCATGTTTTCGTTCACGTAGCCGCAACTATATTATATCTTTCTTTCTTTCTCTTTCACCTTCCTCTTTGCCCGAATTTGGTGGTAAGGTCTTACAAGCATTCGCAAAAGAAAACATAGTAGGAGAAACATGACAAACGTCGAAAAGAAAGCCCAGCCTTAACCGCCCCTCTGTACCATAATTAGTGAGAGCTCGTCACAGACAGAAAAATCGCACCCTAAGAGCACGACTAGACCGCGACTCACCGTCTCACATGTATAATCGTCATATAAGGTTATCCCCTGGCCAGTGTGGGGCCACAAACATGCCCCCATACAAAACCCCGCCATTCTCTGCTATCATGCACCTTATTCTCGCCTCAGACAACCACGAGTGCGTGCTCCTTTCTAGACATTCGTTATCTACCGGAACTCATAGTCCACTTTATCTCTATTCAGGTCTTACCCAGCCGGTCGGTTACCCAAAACACACCTGCCACTAACATTCCGCATTAACCAACCGATCTATCATTCATCCTTCCACATGACCAAACCATCTCAACATTACTTTCATTTATTCTCATCATTTTATCCCTTTCTTCACAACCACACAAACTCTCTAAACGTTCATTCCTCACTTTATAATCTTTCAACAACAAAGGCATCCCCTAAGATCGTCCATTAGCTGACACACAATTGAACTTATAAGATCTATACTCTTATTCCCGACTAGTCTCCACATACAATACAATAACACAGGATAATATACATACCACTCATGTAAGACTCTAGCGCACTCAAGACTTAGGTCCCTTACAATCCACAACGATTTAATTCGCACCAGCACACCTATCCTCCATTCACAACTTTCCTACCTACACTCTGCATCATCCAGTTCCCTTTTCATCCAACTTACCAAACCACATAACGCCTAAATATATTTAAACTCAAACAACTGCTCCACTGCTCATCATCGTAACTAACTTACACACTGAACTGCACTCCACTCCACAACCAAAACCTTTACGTCTTATCTAACGTTTTACTTTCAAACCCTCCTTTACAATACCCTGCCAAATACTCCCACCAATCCTATAAAACTCTCCTTCAGACTCGCCACACAGAACCAGATCATTCGCATATCACGAATATATAATTATAATATAATAATATATAATATAATAATTAATTTAAATTAATGATTTATATTATTTAAATTTCTTTTTTTGATGAAAAAATAATTAAATGAGAACGATGTTAGAGTAATAGAATCAAAAATTGTATAAAAGACACAAGATATATAATTAGGTTTATAATGAGTATGTGATCATAAATATAATATTATATGATTTTTTTAGTATTAATTATAATAGAGGTCATGTATATATGTAGTAATTTTTTTAGATATAATATATAATAAATTGTAGTATTAATGATGATACAAACACTTTTCTATTAAATATTATTTCTAAGTTTTTTGGCTATAAATAGTACATTGCTAAATATAAAACATTTCTGCTATATATGTGTGGTGGTGTTGTTGTTGATAAATTGATATTGATAACCCTTGCACGATAATATATTTCTGGTACTCTATAATTATATTTTAGTTTTCGTAGATAACATGTTTAAAGCATTTTATATATTATTGAGTTAATATATAATTCATACTAGACATTATACCGTATAATAACGAGTAAATATATATATAGGTATTATAGAGTATATAATATAGTCTGATAGTAGACAATGTGCTCATCTTTGTTCAATAAGTAAATGTATTCTATATTTTTATGTCTATATAGCTACTATATGACATATTATAAATAGACAAACTCCTTAGATTTTGTTTATATATGCTATAAATACAATAAATAAAATACACACAAATATATATATATATTATTATATAGAGTAAATATATATATTATAATTTATATATAATAAATATTATATAATATAATTATATTATAAAATATATTAATATATATATATATAGTATTATTATATTATATTAAATTTATTATACATATTAATTATATAATTATATATATTTTAAGTTACAAATTTATTCATTATTATTTTTATATTATTATATATATGTAATAAATAATATATATTATTAAATATATATATAAGTACTAATACTATAGTATTATAAAGAATTAAAAAGTAAATCATTCGCCATCCATAACAGTTGAGTAAGTAACTCAATATTATCTTAATATATAGTATAGTAGTATATTATATATATAATATATATTTATCTATAATATAATTTTTATATTATATATATATATATATATAATGATTGAGTCAAATGTATGAATGTAAATAATATAGATAAATGTAAATAAGTATATATTTTATGATAATTGAATATTTATAATTGAAAATGATATATTATTATCGTATTTATCTATATATATATAATATATAGTTATATATATTAATTATTATTAATAGTTAAATATATATAAAAATTACCGAAACGTAAAACGTAAAATCTTCAATTATTTTTTTTTTGCCGTGAATTCTACATAATGTAAAAATAAATGATTTTTATTTTTAATATAGTTTTTACATGATTGACTCTGAACTCTATTATTGCCAATTTAAGAGTCTGAGTCGAATTTTGAAATTTTTAAAGTCTGAGTCGGATGCCATGGTTGAAAATTTAAGTGTAGGAGTCGGATGTTTAAAGATTTAAGAGTCAGACCTAGAGTTTGAAAATAAGAGTATGAGCCTGATTTTTGAAAATTTAAGGTACTTACGGATGTTTAAAAAGTTAAGTCTATGCCGATGTTTGAAAATTTAATGGTCGGAGCCAGATGTTTAAGAGTCGGAGTCGGAAGTTTGAAAATTTCAGAGTTTGAGTCGGATGTTTGAAAATTTCAGAGTCGGATGTTTGAAAATTTATGTCTGAGTCGGGTATTCGAAAATTTAAGTCAGTCGGAACCGGATGTTTGAAAATTTAAGACTCAGAGTCAGGAGTAGCAGCGGGACTTTTTCTTCTCTACTCGATACCCAATGACGTTTTTGTGCAGAAATAAGAAAATGGAAAGATAGATGATGTTGCTGTTCCAAAACAGCAACATCCTGAAATTTTGCTGTTTCTCGTTTAGAAAATATAATTAACATTAGTCGTATATAAACAAAAGTTTCTATAACCTGGTGATGGGCTGTGGGGGGTGTTTTTTCTATTAAAGGGTTTTATTGGGGATTGGGGTTGGGGGTGGGGGGGTGGTTCTATATAAGAGGGTTTCCGGCGAGTTCGTAGATGCACACAATTCATCAATATGCACAATTCACCGTCGTATATAATTTATAGTAAAATTGCTCGTTAGGTTAGTATACATTAAAAAGTAACGAATGATTACAAAATCGATTTGTACTTAGACAGCGCGTTATTGTAATAGAGTTGGGAATTTCTTTTGGATAGGTTATTAGTTTTAATGAAGGATAGGTTAATATTGTAAAGCTAATACAATAGGTATCGGTGAATACGCCTAGACCCCACACAAAGAAGTTCAAAAATATTAACTATGATTTAATATTTATTAATTTTAGAGAATACTTCGAAATTGTTAAACAAATTTTAAATACTTTGGAAATAAAAATAGATTTTAAAAACAGCAGTCTTTCAGACTAAACTCCTCCCATTTTTGTTTCGTAATTTCTAGACGTTCAATTACAAAAATTATGATTTTTTTTAACGAAAGAAAAAGTTTAAAGAATTATTTAAAACATAAAAGTAATTATTTAATATATATATAATATTTATAATATAATATAATATATATAATATTATATATAAATATATAATATAATAATATATATTAATGATAATAAATATATAGAATAATAAATATATATGATAAGTCAGTATGACTTTCTAATAATAATAGATAATTATATATATATAATAGTATATTTTTGTTTATTTATTATATAATATAATTATATATATGTAAAGCAATATGAGTACATAATATATATATTAGAGCGACTCTACCTCGGCTGTCGGCTAGCGCGAGTTATCATTATAGAAAGATCCATCTACTACAAATTTCAATAGTTATCCGTAAAATTCTCAGAAGTAGAACAACCCTGCTGTAACTATTACATAAAACAAATAAGAGATTATTTAAAATTATTATGAAAAAAATAAAAGAATAAATGCTATTTTCATCATTAATAAAAAGCTTGAGGCCCGCATCTCTAAATTCGAGTGAAAAATAATTAGATTTACCAATAGAAAATTTTAATATGACAAAGAAAACGTAAATTATAATACTTAAGTACTTGATCGGATCAAAAACTCGACAAACTGAACTTAGTGATTCATATATTTTATATTATTTTTTTTTATAATATATAATAGTATAATATTAATACAATATAATATATGTATATAAAGGAAAATAAATATAGAGAGAAGAAAGATGATTAATTGAGAGAAGAAAGAAGAGAGAAGAGAGAGAAGAGTCGATAGTAAAAATACTAGTATGGTCGCCCTAACAGTAGATTTATATAATAATATTAATAATATATATAAAATATATATATATTAATAATATATATATTATTAATAATTAAATAATATAATATATATATAATATATATATATATATATAAATAAGATATATATATATATATATATTAAATATATATATATCTTTTTAATATATAATAAACTCCATATTACTTTGCTTTAAATAAATATATCGTGAAACGTCCATTTCGAAAATAAAGTTTTTTTTTCACGTTGTAAATTGCGTGATTTTCGCTCGTGCGTGCGTGACGAAATTTACAAACTAGTCACGAGGGTAAATTAAGCGAAAGGAACACCCTATTCCCCCACCCCCTTTCCCTTCTTACACTTTCCTAATATTCCTACATACCCTCCTGTACTATTTTTTCCATCTCCTTGATATCTTAAAATTCAGTTTGAAATATAATAATATATTATATAGTATATTTTATATATATATTATATAATATATAAAATGTATATATAAATATTAATAATATTATATATATTTAATATAGTTTATATATATATATAATATATATATATATATTATATATCTAAGGGTAGTAACA
>JABUQX010124766.1:5000-23578 GCA_015478945.1 Trachelipus rathkii | reverse complement strand
TGATGATGGATGTTGTGTTTGAGAGATGAAGCCACATTTTGATCGAACATATTAAAAAAACAACACAAACAAATCAACTACATTTCTGTGGACACATTAAAACTAACAACTAGAGAAGACATATTATTTACTGAAATATTATGCAAGGTACAAGATATAAAACTTGGAATATATATTAATATATATATATATACTATATATATATATATATTATATATATATATATTATATATATATATATATATAGTATATGTATAGATATATATATATACTATATATATATATACTATATATATATATATATTAGTATTATATATATAGTGACTATATATATAGTTAATATAAATAAATAAATATATAATATACTATATATATATAATATTATATATATATTATACTTTGTATATATATTATATTATTATATATAATATATATATATATATTATATATTACTATATTATATATACAGTATAATCTTTGCATAAACCTGCATTCAAATAATGCTTGCGCTGACACAATACACACACCACACACAACAACACCACACACACACACACACACACACCCACACATATAATATTACTATATACTATAATTATTATATACTATATATATTGATATATATATTATATATTATAGTATATATATATATTACTATATATATATGTATATACTAGTATATATTATATATATATATATAATATATATATATATATTATAATATATATATATATATTATATAATATATATATATATATATATATATATACATATAATATGAAATAATATATAGGTGGATTATATATACTTTTACCGACTGTTACTATATATATATAATTATACTATAATATATATATAATAATAATATACTATACTATTTATACTATATATAATACATTATACAATATTATATATATATATATATATATATAGTATATAGCCTTTCCTTTCAAATAAGGGAAGCTACACCTGTGTCTAGAACGCTAAATATCAGTCAAAAACATGTCTTTCAACTAACAAACCCTAATTAACAAGGGTTATTATTATTATTATTATTATTATTATTATTATTATTATTATTATTATTATTATTATTATTATTATTATTATTATTATTATTATTATTATCAACTCATTGTTGTTATTATATTTATTATCATCGTTGCTATTATTATTATTATTATTATTATTATTATTATTATTATTATTATTATTAATTTATTATTATTACATTAATATCATCTCAATTGTTCCCCTCAAATTATTATTATCTTTTGCTTTTTTGATATTATTATTATTATCGATATTATATTTAATTAGGTTATAAAGTATACTATTCTCGAGTATATTGATTATTATTATTAATTATTATTATTATTATTATTATTATTATTATTATTATTATTATTATTATTATTTAGTAAGAATACATTTACGTTGTAAATATGAAAGTAAAGTAATGAATATACATTTATTATAGATTATTATTAATTATTTATTATTAATTATTCATCTATTAATTATATTATTATGGTATTATTATCAGTAAAATACATTTTATGATGTAAATATGAAAGTAAAGTAAATGAATAAAACATTCTATTATAATCATTATTATTAATTAATTATTAGTATTTTCACTATTAATATTATTTATTACATTTATTGTTCAAATTTAAGATTACAAGAAAATCTAGAGTTTAAAATCATTATAATAAATTATTAATATTTATTATTATATAATTATTATTATTAACTGCGGTAAGGAAATGTGAATGATAGAGCTGTTAGTAAAAAAATTCTATCCCTAGAAGAGAGAGAGAGAGAAGAGAGAGAGGAACGAGAGAGAGAGAGAGAGAAAGAGGAGAGAGAGAGAGATGATCGAGAGAGAGAGAGTTCATTTTTAGTACATGGCTTACTCCACCGGCATCTTATATTACTTATATATATACTATATAATCTCACTATATATATGTAGTATTATATAGCTATACATACTATATATATAGACTATATATATATATATAGTTATACTATATTATATATATAATCCTATAATATATATACTATATATATATACCTATATAATAAACTATACCTATCATATATATATATATATAACTGGTTACAAACTTACAATATACAGACGCGTTAAAGCCAATAAACATGTGCTTATTAGGTGTTGCTAGTATTTGTAAAAAGATTCCAGATATTTGGTTACACTATACAGACGCTTTAAAGCCAATAAACATGTGCTTATTAGGTGTTGCTAGTATTTGTAAAAAGATTCCAAATATTTGGTTACAAACTTACAATATACAGACGCGTTAAAGCCAATAAACATGTGCTTATTAGGTGTTGCTAGTATTTGTAAAAAGATTCCAGATATTTGGTTACACTATACAGGCGCCTTAAAGCCAATAAACATGTGCTTATTAGGTGTTGCTAGTATTTGTAAAAAGATTCCAAATATTTGGTTACAAACTTACAATATACAGACGCCTTTTAAGGCTTAGGTGTTGCTGGAGATACAGGCAGTGTTGCTAGTATTTGTAAAAAGATTCCAGATATTTGGTTACACTATACAGACGCCTTAAAGCCAATAAACATGTGCTTATTAGGTGTTGCTAGTATTTGTAAAAAGATTCCAAATATTTGGTTACAAACTTACAATATACAGACGCGTTAAAGCCAATAAACATGTGCTTATTAGGTGTTGCTAGTATTTGTAAAAAGATTCCAGATATTTGGTTACACTATACAGACGCTTTAAAGCCAATAAACATGTGCTTATTAGGTGTTGCTAGCATTTGTAAAAGATTCCAGATATTTGGTTACACTATACAGACGCCTTAAAGCCAATAAACATGTGCTTATTAGGTGTTGCTGGCGATACAGGCAGTGTTGCTAGTATTTGTAAAAGATTCCAGATATTTGGTTACACTATAGGATTGCTTGTAGATAATGCGTGTATTTGTTGAATTAGACTATGTATTATTATTCACATTTATCCATATTTCTGTTTTCATAGTTCTTGTTTCTGTTGGATGGGTTAGGAAGGAATTTTGGGTAAAAACTTAAGTAAAAGGTTCAGATAATGAAAAATTTAAACTACTTTCTGGAAGAATTTTTTGAAGTGCACGTAATAAATCATTGTTCTCTGAAAAGCTCTTCCAATTCGTTGATATAATTGTCCAGCGGAAGAATGAAAATAAGCATTCTGTAATATCGCATCGGCAATGTAATGGTTAACTTAAATATTTTTATTTGACGAGGCATTGAAATTGCCTCAATTCATAGTATTTTAAAATCTGGCGGTCATACCAAGTGTGGTGACTTGATATCTGCTTGGTGTAAACGTCAGATTTAAAATGCAATAAATTTGGACATGGGTTTAAAACATCTTCTTCGAGAACACACAACTCAAATCTTAAACTTTTTTTTTTTTTTTTTTTATTTTTTAACAAAACCGTGTCGCTGTTTTAGTTTAGCCTTACAAAAAAAAGTATGGCACAAAATAAAATTAGTACCATTTTCAAGACTGTTAGGTATTAGCCGTATGTTTGTTTATTGTACCATAAAGTTATAGTAGGACATTGGTGATGTGGAAGATCGTCATAGATCTGGTAAGTCACTTTCTAGTCTGATATAGCAGGTTGTCAAAGCTGTAAAGGCACGAATTGAACTTTATCCTCTTCGCAAGCAAAACATTATGTCACGTGACTTGCAAATACCTAAGAATTCCACCACTTTCCTCAACGTCAGAGAGAATCTAAAGGAAATCTTTACCGTGCAAGAATGTTTTAACATTCAAAACGATAGGGTGTATACTACTTCGTCTAGATAAGGAAGCGCCAGAATTAGTGCTACACGTCCGAAGAGGTCATCATCCAGCTTCTGGAATGATTTGGTGAGGATTGAGTTATTATGAGTTCATAGACATCCATTTTAATAATAATAATAAAAAAAGGTGCTAAAACCTCGGCAGCCGTGTACCAGGAAACCGCTCTGGAAAGTGTAATAAAACCACTTGGTCAGAACCTCTTCCAAAATAAACCATGAACCTTTCAACAGGAATCAACACCAGCGCATAAGGGATTGTCAACTAAAGCTTGGCTCAGGAACAGTGATCTTCATTTTCCGAAGGTTGACTATACTTCTTCAATTGTGCAAGAATTTTACAAAGAAATTCAGTCTATATTTCTCATCCCAAAAGCAAGAATCATTAGATAATACCTGCTCAAAGCTTTCTGGATATTTTATAGACGAAAGACACGTGTTCGAATATTTCTAATGTGTTGTTTGTATAACATCTACTATCTTATATCATTTAATTATAATTTAATAGAGTATCTTTACCTGGTTTTATATTACAAATTAGCAATTTGAAACATAATTATTATCGATTATAATTAGTTATATAGTTATATTGATCAATATCATTCAAAAGGCTTAGAGAAAATATGGAATCACTGGCAGAAGTCTCGTTACGCCGTTGTTCATCAAAGTTCCTTGCTACAGCCTTGACAAACTTACGTGAAAAGCTCAGAAAGAATGAGTTGTTTGCTGCAACCTTGATAAACTTACGTGAGAAGCTCAGAAACAATGTAAATGACTCTCTTTCATTTCATTGTTTTCTCTTTCCTTGTTCTATCATAATCGCATTATGAAACTTATGCGTGTTTTGCAAAGTTTATCTAGCTCTTGCTTCTACACGCTAATACATATTTGTATATTATGACTGTTTCAACAATCTGTAAGGGTGAGTCGCAGTCATATATTTCCCTTATCTTTTTCATTAATGACTTAATGAATGCAGTGACAGCACTTCCTTTGTTTTAGTTAATTTTTTTGAAAAATGTGTCTAGAGAGTTTGTCCATACAACTTAAAAATGGCCAATTTAACCAGGTCTAAAAGATAAATTTATACGTACTCATAACAATATATATTAGTTCACACTCCAGTTCCACTCATCTTTACACTGTCAATACAACTTTCTGGAATCTTTATCTCTGCAACGTGATATTGGAGTTCTGGCTCGTTTCCATATAGGTACTGCAACGAAAGGTATTCAAAAAGGATTGTCAATCTTCCAATTATTATGTAAACAAGAGAGGATTTCCATTGTTTGATTGTGGATTGCAGAAAGTATGGATTCAAACCATTTTTCCAGTAATTGATCAAACACGCAGGGCGACCCAAGGTTGAGACAGAGCATATACTGGAATTTTCATCACCTTTTATATATTCATATTTGGAAGATGTACAATGAGAAAGAATATAATAAGCACGTGGGAAAGATAAGAGAGATAAATAGCTCTGATTTTCGCACGCAGTCTGTTAATTATGTTTCCGTGCAACTTGCAAAATTTATTTTTACTTTACATAAACATTAAATTGCAATTTATGAAAGAAAATAACTATTTTGCGTGTGACTGTGTTGGAGCATTTTTTTTATAGGCCGACAATAGTACCGAAACTCCCAAAGACACAATGGTTGAAGACCCTTGGGCTAGTGAAGACTTCGTAAAACCTTTTAGGTTTCAAAGTGTAAACAAAAATGAGTGAGTTGTCATGTTTCATGTTATTTGTCACGTGATTGATTTAAAATCTTCAAGACATTTTTTGAACCTATTCCGCACCTGGTATATGCCTAACGAGTTTAAATAATATCTCTAATATTGGAATTACCTAACCTAAACAAAATAATGAAAACATTTTCGACTTTTTGTCGCTCTTGTAACCTTTTCAGCATTTTGTTGCTCTTGAAACTTTTTTAGTTCTTTTTCGATGGTGAACTTTTCGACTTTTTGTCGTTTCTGAAACTTTTTTCGACCTTTTGTCGCTTATGAAACTTATTCGAGCTTTCGTCGCTTGAGAAACACTTTAGACCTTTTTGTCCCTTGTGATCGCCTTTGATACTTTAGCGACTTTTTTGTTGCTTGTAAATTGCTTTTGAAACTTGTTCGACTTTTTGTCGCATCTCCCTCTATTCTAGTGTGTCGGGTTGATACCTCAGACGTGAACCCATGCAGAAAACACTCATAAAATCCGCCTGCTATGCAGAAAGCTACATAACATACATCACTTTTCTATATTATTATAAATAGAAAATAAGGTGCAAATCCCGATGACCCAATATATACAGGAATATACTAGAAATAAATATGTATATATATATATACTATATAATAACTATATTATATATATACTATATATACTATATATATTAATATATATTACTTATATATATTAATATATATAATAATTAATACTAATAATAATATAATATATATAATATATATATATATTATATATATAATATACTATAATATATATACTAGAAATTTCCATTATAATTAATTTCCGTATTATAAATTTTTCGTATTAATAAAAAGTTAATTAAAATAAATTTCTCCTATTTATCTTCATTTTAAATTGAATGCCATGCATTGATATATCATAAAAACTCTTAAAAACAAAATTATATTATTTTACTAGTAATATCCATACACCTACTTATATTACTATCACTTACAACAAATACACTTTCTTCTCAACATCTCAGCCCATACAATTCTCTCTTTGAGGAAAGCTCGAGCAGTTTGTCTTTTCACACATGTTCTCCTATCACTTCCCTAACCCCAAATTAAACATCTACGCTCATTCTCATATCATTTTACTGGTAAAGATTAATATTAATTGATATCAAACTATGTACAAAAAAGTACATAATATTAAATAAAAGAATACATTAATATATAATTATGAATATACAATGTATGAATAAAAGATGATATAAATATACGTTATAACTACGAATATACATCGGAATGATATAAATAGATATAACGTAAAATATTATATATATATATATACCGCTAATAATATAATATAATACTATATATATATATATATAATATCAATATATAATATAATACATGATTCACATATATCTATATATATATATATATATAAATATACATAACAAAATTATATACCTACAAATATTATATATATAAACTGGCTAGTAATAATATATATATTAATTACTAAAATATATACTATAATATATTCATATATATATATATATAATATATATATATTTATAATATATTATAATATATATAATATAATAAGTATTAATATATCATTATATACTATATATATATATATATATATATAATATACATATTATATATATATATATATATTATATAATATATATACTATAACAATATATATTCAACTAATATATATATAAATTTATTATTATTATAAGAAATATTACAAATACAATTATTATACATACATATATACAATATATGCGTATACATACACACTACAAAATATATATTATACGAAATTTAGTATATTCACATATTTTTGTTTAAAATCTTGGTTCTAGAAGTGTTGCAGGCATCTTTGTCATGCGTGCTGGAACTTTAAGGAATCTGCATTAATTATATATCATATATATATATATTATACTCATATTAATATTAATATATATATATTATTTTGAGAAATATAATATATATAAATATATATATATATAATATATAGTATATATATATATATATATATATATTATACTATATTTTATATTGATATATATATATTATAAAAATATACTATTATTATATAATATTATATAATATACTATATATATATGTATAATATATAATATATATTATATATACTTAAATATTATAATCATAATATAGTAATATATAATATACTATATATATATATATATACATATATTATATATATATTAGTATTATATATATATATATATATATAACTTTATATATAAATCCTTACAAATGGGATAAATTTAAATTCAAAAATTATAATTTTTTTTATTAATAAAAAGTTTTTTATTTCATTTTTAAGTGTTGCGGTATTTTGAATATTTTCCGGTATCGTAATTATAAAATTATATATTATTTTACCATTAAAAGATATCAACAATATTTTATGAATACCTTTTAACGTACTTTTTCCAGTTCCTAATCTTCAATATCAGTTCGGTAGTGATAAGATACCGGCGCGTGTAACTTTCTTTAATGTTTTAATTGTAGGTTTTTTTTTGTTGTTTTTTTTTTTGTGTGTATATATTTTTTTATATCAGATTCTTTTACTATATTATTTTCGCGGGAAAATAAGTCTTATAGTGCTTGGTAGTTTTCTTATTAACTGATATGACATTTATAACGTCAAATATATTTCTAGTGCAAGTAAGTTTTGATCAACGGTTTGCTAGGCCTCTCGTGATCATTTTCACGGGAAAATAAGTCTTATAGTGCTTGGTAGTTTTCTTGTTAATTGATATGAAATTTTTATCAACAAGTATATTTCTAGTGCAAGTAAGTTTTGATGAACGGTTTGCTAGGCCTCTCGTGATTAAAATTAAAAATTCTCTTCTTAACGGGCAAATTAATTTATTATATTATTTTTACGAGAAAGTAAGCCTTATTTATAGTGCTTGGTATTTTCCTTGTAAACTGATGTGAAATTTATAGCAACAAGTATATTTCTAGTGCAAGTAAATTTTGATCAACGGTTTGCTAGGCCTGTCGTAATATCAATGGAAAAAAAAAACTTTCCTTAAAGTCCAATTTATGTTACCATCATTTTCATGAGAAAGTAAGACACATGGTGATTGATAGTTTTCTTGTTAACTGATTAGAAATCCATAGCAACATGTGTATTCTTGAGCAAGTTAGTTTTAATCAACGGTTTGCTAAGCCTGTCGTGATAGAATTAATGAAACCTCTTTCTTAACGGGCTTGGATTAGTCCTAACATCCTATTTGTTCCGTTGCAAAACTGACAAAGATTGTCTTAGTGACGTGCTCTTGTCTCGTGTCATATACTGCGTCCGAGCTATGGGAAAAATATTATTAATAAATAGATTGCGAGAAATGTGTTGAATGGAAACCCTGTTGAGTAATACATTGTTAATATATATTTTAAACTAAATAATATCGAAATAATATCCTAACTCAACGAAGTCTAACTTAAGCAAACCCATCGTAAGCTAACCAAAGCCTAACCTAACTTAACTTAACCTAAACTAACTTAACCTAACCTAACCTAACCTAACCTAACCTAACCTAACCTAACCTAACATAACATAACTTAACCTAATCTTACCTAGCAAAATTGAACTTATCCCTTAAGGACAGGTTGCAATATTTTTGAATTTGTTTAATATTATTTCGATTCTTATGAAATTTTCAAGGTATACATAATTCAACGAGATAAACTAGTTTTATTTAGGGCAATTTTCGGTTTACCCAACCGTTTGACCCATACCCATTCATACCCATGCATTTTCAAAAATAGCAAAAATACCCTTGGTCGAAATGACCTGAAATTTTAACTATCAGAGGGTAGATTTAAAAGAAAAAGAATGATGAAACAAATTTAATATAATATTACCCTGATAAACAAAAATATATAATTCAATAAAAAATATGTTTTAGAGTAAGTCCTGTTGAACAATTATTTGACTGGAGTTTCCTCCAAAAGGTGAATCGCTGCGAGTA
Source organism: Trachelipus rathkii (assembly GCA_015478945.1). NCBI lineage: Eukaryota > Metazoa > Arthropoda > Malacostraca > Isopoda > Trachelipodidae > Trachelipus > Trachelipus rathkii. Next base: position 14,021 of record JABUQX010124766.1, on the reverse strand, counting down.
AAGGACAATGGAGTCTACTTCTTTCCAATTCAATTTTTTACTCGTCTAACATGCTCATAAATCCTAGACCAATCTTAGATTAGGGACTAAGGCTTAACAACTGACAAAAAAAATCTTTATTCTAATTTGAATTATATTGCCACAAATTGCAATTCTTTGTTATTAGCCTATTAAATTTAATATTTGAATACTTCAATGTTACAGGTATACATAACACACAAGAACATTTTGCTGCAGCATGTACTTCATTGCAGTTCAATTTCCACATGTCCCGAAATCCAAAGGAGATATATTTGTCTTCCTCTCAACTCAGCAATTAACACACTTGTTTTGTAAATTGAGCAATTGATATAATAAGCCTTTTCACTTGCCATTTAAACAAAAAAAAAGAATATTTAAAAAGATCGACCTTTGGTGTAGGCTTTGATTTAAATGCTAAAGAGAGCTGTATATGCCATTGCATACAGTTATGCCGTAAATACAGTACTATAAGATGAGGAATTCATTTGAGATTAAAATTCATTATATTTAAAAGCACAACCAGTGAATCCATCTATTTGAATAACCTCCATAATAATAAACTACAATTAAAAGTTTGAAAAACACAAAAAAAATATTCAAAATTTTTCTGTTTCAAATTTTTTGTTTCAAATTTTTTTTTCAAAATTTTTCTGTTTCAAATTTTGTTTCAAAATTTTTGTTTCAAATCTTTTTCAAAATTTTTATGTTTCAAATTTTTTTTCAAAATTTTTCTGCAGCATTGCTTTTGGGGAGTGTGCTTTAAACTGTAATCTTAGTAAACAATTATTTAATTGTAATTGTAAATTAAAGGGTAACAGCAATTTTTTTATGATAGTCTTCATATAATTTTCAATTTACTTATACATAATTTTATGTAACAGCTCACCCCTCAAGGGCAGTGCCCTATTCTAAGAGGAAAACTAATTCTAGGTAGTTACTACCTAGATTCCGGACGAGGTTTCGAACTCTTGCCCTGTGACATGCAATTATATTGTTCTACCTATCGTGCCTTGGTATATTTAATTAAAAGAAAATCTTGTTAGATCACATTTTCACAATGACATTATAAGTTTCAGTATTTAAGGAATCCTCCTTTCTACAACGGAGATCTTCAACAGTTAGTCTAATTCCTTTCTAAAACGGAGATCTCCTAACAGTTGTACTCTAATTCCTTTCTACATACGGAGCATCTTCCAAAACTGGTTCCGTCCAAATTACCTCTTACAACCGGAGATCTCCAACGGTTAGTCTAATTCCTCTCTACAACGGAGATCTCCAAAAGTTAGTCTAATTCCTTTCTACAACGGAGATCTCCAACAGTTTAGTCTCTAATTCTCTGCTTTTATTAGAGTTCGAGGATTGATATTTGGTCTTTGAGAGGGAGTAAAAAATAGATATGCTCTTGACCACACCATAGTTTTATAAAGATGGAATAGATTTCTTTTATCTGAACCCCAATTCTTATTCCCCAAATATTTTAAGAGTACCATGGGGTTCTCTGCTTTACCTTCAATATATGTAACACTTAAATTTCTAGTGAACTATTATTAGAAAATATAATAATTTGTGAAATTGTGTATTTATATTCTTTGCTATGTTTGATTGCATGAGGGAAAGGGGGTGTCATTTGTAGGAAATTTTATGCGAACGATACAATTATCACTAAATGAAAAATTAAATCCAATGATCTCTGATCATTTCACTATTGAATATAAAGTTTTCCGAATTGTTTAAACAGAAACCTGAAAATTTGGATAAAGGCACTGAAATATACAATCAACTGCTTAGAGCCTTAGAACAAGAAAATTTTGTATCAGTTGAGGTTAAGCCATTAAAAGATCATAGGATATTACAGGGAGGGATTCATATACAGTTACAGATATTCTCTGATGTAATTTTGTATTTTTACATTTTGCCAATTGAAAGAAAGAATTAGGAGGGAAGGTTAATTTAAATTCGTTTATGTAAACTCATGATTGATTATATTTATTTCATTATTAATTTTTTATTTTTAGTTAAACAATATTTTCACCTAATTTCACATTTTCCTTTGTGATTTTAAACATTTATATATTTATTATTATTATTATTATTATTATTATTATTATTATTTATTATCTTATATTATTATTATTATTATTCATTATTATTAATATTATTATTATTATATTTATTATTATTATTATCATTTATTATTATCTTTATTATTATTATTATTATTATTATTATTATTTATTATTTTATTATTATTATTATTATTATTATTATTATTATTATTATTATTATTATTATTATTATTATTATTATTATTATTATTATTATTATTTTATTATTATTATTATTATTATTATTATATTATTATTATTATTATTATTATTATTAGTAGTGTTCTTCTTCTGGATAAGTCTGCAATTTATTATTATTATATTATTATTTTTATATTAAATATTTATTATTATTTATTAATTATTAGTATTATTATATTATTTATGATTAAATATTTTTGTATTGCTCACTCAAATACCTCACCATTTTGTTATTAGTGTGTTATTATTATTATCTGCAAAAAAAGTATATATTGCATAACTTTTTATATTTTGGGGGCAATAGAATTTGCAATAACTAGAAACTTGAACTTGGATTTGGACTCGGATTTTCGGAACTAAAAATTAGGATTCAATCATTAACTATAAGGATATCAGAAATGAGACTGTACATTACCCTAGACACTATACACGTCCTTGCGAAGCCTTTTCCCCTGACTCCGTACATGAAATATAGTTGTTCCACTTTCTATTCAATATTATGATCTGTTTAATCGCTTTAAAATATATATTATATTCCAAACCTACCTAACCTAACCTCAACAGACCCTGACCTACCAACCTAACCTAACCTAAAACCTACACCTAAACCTAACCTATCTACCATCTATGCTTCAATCTATCATTTTCTCTTTCGGCTACACCATTCTATCAACTAGGTGTTTTTTGTCTTGAAGCACCGCACCGCACCGTACCGCACCGGCACCGCTACTGCGCCACAGGTAAGCTCACCACCCACCCATTACCGCACGGGGCATAACACGCACCGCAACCGCACCAGATACAAGTAATTTTGGTTTGCACCACACCGCCTACCGCATCTCTATCGTTTCAATGTGCACCGCGACTCAGCAAGCATCGCACCGCACCCGCCACCGGAGTCACTGAATTGTTGAACCGCACCATCACGCACTGCACACACCGCACCGCACGCGCACCCCGGGTCTGTCGGCCAACCCTAACTTCAATCTATCCCCTTCTGTTTCATCTATGTATTTTTCCCAATCTGTCCACCTCTATTTCAGTCTATCCACTTTCATTTCAACTTATCCATTTCTATTTCAATCTCGATCTACTTTTATTTCAACCTTTTCACTTCTATATCTATCATTCTGTTTCAACCTATGCACATTTGTTCTAACCTCTCTCTAAGATTTACAATTCAACCTCACTTATACATTCCAACCTATCACTTATACATTTCAACTTATCATTTATACATTCCAACTTATCACTTATACATTCCAACCTATCACTTATACATTCCAACCTATCGCTTATACATTTCAACTTATCACTTATACATTCCAACCTATCACTTACACATTCCAACCTATCACTTATACATTCCAACCTATCACTTATAGCTTTATCGTTTGATGTGACGATGCTCTCACCACTTACTACCTTTCGTTTAAAGTAAAATCATTGTTTTTATGATTGAAGTGCTACGCGGACTATAGAAACGTAAAACCGGTTGACCGGTCGAGAAAGCCTGAAACGTAAAAACGGGTTCACCAGTCGAGAAAGCCTGGGACGTAAGACTGGGTTCCCCAGTCGAGAAAGCCTGGAACGTAAGACCGGGTTCCCCCAGTCGAGACAGCCTGGAACGTAAGACCGGTTCCCCAGTCGTAAAAGCCTGGAATGAAAGACCAGGTTCCCCAGTCGCGAAAAGTCTGAAACGTAAGACCGGTTCCCCAGTCGAGAAAGCCTGCCCCAGTCGAGAAAGCCTGCCCCAGTCGAGAAAGCCTGAAACGTAAGATCGGGTTCCCAGTCGAGAAAGTCTCGAAAGTAAGACCGGGTTCCCCAGTCGAGAAAAGCCTGGAAGGTAAGACCGGTTCCCCAGTCGAGAAAGCCTGCCCCAGTCGAGAAAGCCTGGAACGTAAGATCGGGTTCCCAGTCGAGAAAGTCTCGAAAGTAAGATCAGGCTCCCCAGTCGAGAAAAGCCTGGCTTCGATGCTAAATTTTATAGCGATCCAACATATGTTATCAAGGCTTTTAAGTACATAGAACAGTACAATTTTTAATTTAAACGGGTCTGTAATTTTACGTAACATACAAATTCATAATTCTATGGTAGTTATTTATTACCACACTTTTCCGTCAACACCAGCAGCAGCAAGTCTCAATAAATAATTTAATAAGTAATGGATTTACCATTTCTGTTCGTTATTCATTTTGTCAAGCCATGTTAAACGACTCAGACAAAACTCTCTCTCTTTCTCTCCTCTCTCTTCTTCTCTCTTCTCTCTCTCTCATCTCTTCTCTTCTCTCTCTTCTCTCTCTCTCTTCTCTACTTTCCTAACATCATCTCTCCTTCGCTCTCTCTCCTCCTACTCTCTCTCTCTCTTCTCTCTCTCTCAATTGGTCGAAGGGAGTAGAAGAATGATCGGGACAAGGAATGACTAAGAGGTCTGACAGGCGAGATCATAACAAATAAATACTGAAATCACGATGGGAACATTCGTTTAAATTTTCATTCTGATTTGACAGCTTTCAGAGTAAAAGGAAAATGTATTTTATTTTTTATAAGCGTAATTAACTACATATATAATATATATAATAATACATAACTATATATAACTTATAAATAATATATACTTATCATTATACAATATAATTAATATATAATAATATATATATAATATATCATTATATAGTATATACTAATACTATACCATATAAATAATATATGTAATAAATATATATATAATATACTCAGTACATATATATACAAATTATCTATATATATATTATATATAATAATAGTATAATAATATATAAAGTAGTAATATATATATACTATATAATATCATATATATATATATATATATATACTATATATATACTAATATTTATTAATATATATAAATATATATATTATATATAGATATATAATATACTATATAATAATATATAATATATATATATATTATATTATTATATATATATATATTATCTAAATATATATTATAAAAATATATATATATTATATTATGCCTATAGAATTTTTTTTATAAAATTTTAACATAGACAAAACACTTGACCTTTTTGTATATATTTACTAAATATTCTGAAATTAAGAAAATCGGTACTGTAACTACTCACGTTCGTAATATACATATATTTAGTGCACACAGACACGCACACTCACACACACACACACCTACACACACAAATATACCTGCAGTCCTTCAATAATATGGTGGGACGTTGTTTTAATTGAAAAGGGGAAAATATTAAATTTATGCACTATAGCATCTCCCTGGGGTTTGACCCACCCCTTGAAAGTGGGTTTCTAGTGGGCATCTTTCTTGAACGGTTGTGGGTAGGGGTAATGGTAATGAGAAAAAATTCTTTAGCTTTCTATCTTTCTACCTATAGGGAAAGTATTTGAGATTAGGGAAATCGTTGGGTATTGGTATCATATTTAGTATTGGTATCAAATACCAATGAAAGTAATGCCTTCTTGGTACTCTTTTTTTCAGAACATCGAAAGCCTTGTGTTTACCACTTAATTAACGGTCAACCAAACAACTACCAAACTTCAAATATTTTGGCCAAGGGGACAAAGTGAACGAATGACCCTTCCATTGTTTTTCAGTCATTGAATCCATAAGAGACGTGTCTATATAATATAGCATCATTGTTAGTAACAGTTCAAAATTATATGTTCAACACCATAACAAAATTTAAGGTATAAAGCGGAAGGAAACCAAAGTGGTTGGAACGAGGATGGATGTGTGAAGAATAGTGAATGTTTAGTAAAGATGTTCAAAAAAATTACTTAACTCAAGGTTGATGTTTATGAATATTTTGTTATATATAAAGAAGCTTGATTCCCAGCAGACAATTGCTAAGGCATTGTCGGAAGTTTTTAAAATAAATTTTAAAAATATAGCTAAAAGATTTTGCTAGGAATGAGAAATTTCCTTTGTTGGAAGATTTACACATGAAGGTGAGATGTATAAAAGTGTTGGAGATGTGCAACCTTCACGGATTGAAGGTTTGAGAGAGAGAGAGAGAGAGAGAGAGAGAGAAGAGGAGAGAGTAGAAGAGAGAGAGACGAGAAGAGAGAGAGATGCAGAGAGATGAGGAGAGAGAGAGAGAAGAGAGAGAGAGAATTGAAATGGATTTGTTAAAAAGCGTGTTCCACAATATGATGACGTTTTGTTTACAGTTTAAAAACCATTAGAGACAATAGTGACTGTATATTTATAATCTAAAAATATTAGACATTTATTAGTACACACTGTAAGTAGGAATGCCAAAGATGTGCACATGAAAAAATACAATGGACATGTTATCAGATATATATAGAGAGGTGCGAATGAAAGTTGGCCGCCGTTAGTGTCACCGGTAATGATTAAGTCTTTAGTGATGCTGGTTCGATTCCTCATGCGGATAATACGAAAAAAATGCCTATAGAAAGTTGCCTTCTTCGAATTGGACTATTGCCCTTAGGGTACGAGCTAGGATTGGCCGGTAAAATGAGTGAAAGATATAAAAATACTTACAGTCAGTAGTGATGTAGATTCAATTAATGGTGAGAGTGAAAGAGGGATAGCAGACGACAGTTAAAAGAAATATAGCATACGACAATTGAAAGAAAAATAGCATACGACAGTTGAAAGATAGATTGCAGACCACAGTTGAAAGAGGGATGGTAGGTGACAGTTGAAAGATAGATAGCAGACGACAATTGAAAGAGGAATAGCATACGACAGTTGAAAGATAGATTGCAGACCACAGTTGAAAGAGGGATGGTAGGCGACAGTTGAAAGATAGATTGCAGACGACAATTGAAAGAGGGATATAAGACGACAGTTAAAAAGATAGATAGCGACCACAGTTGAAAGGAGGGATTGGGTAGGCGCGTGAGAATGTATGCTCTCTTAGTGGACTCGACATTGGCACCTGGAAGAGAGGGATCCGGTAGTGCGTCGACGTTTAAAAAGATTAAGATAGAAACGACATTTTGTAATTGAGTGCCGATGGGTTAGCGTCCCGGGTGACAGTTTGATAAGCATAGAGTTGCAGTGATGGGCTGTTGGTAAAGAAGGGTAATAGCATACGATCAGTTGATAATGACCAGATGCAGGACCAACAGTATGAAAGAGGATTGTAGGCGACAGTTTGTAATATTGATAGAATGCAGACTCGAACAATGGAAGAAAAGGAGCAAATAGTAACTAGTAATAGTTGAGGGTTGAAAGTATAGGAATTAGTGCAGACGACTAATCAATGAACATGAGGAATGATAGGACTGACTCTATAAAGATAGTGATTCGCGCAAGCATCATGGCTTAGTAATAACGACTTCTGGAGATAGCGCAGATGACAGTTGATAAGTATCACTCTCGGCAGACGACCCTGATAAATAAGATTGTAACTCATACCACGTGTGAAATATGCAAGGTATAACACAATTGATTGAGTGTTGCACAAGATCTTTAGAGAATGCTAAGGAAAACCGTCGCTTTTACGAGGTCCGCAAGCCGCTCTTGACCATGGGTCATAGGATCGAGCAGACTATGCATAGACTGGCGTCTTAGGAGTCGCACCATTCGGCGATCTAGTTTTGCCAGATGATTTCGATATTGATCTAGACATAAACAATATAATGGATGACTGGGAATTTGGGGTAGAGCGCGCAAGTACGACTATGTATTTTGAAAGCTATTATAGAGTGCAGTGAACGATCTGTAAAAATATATGTCAATTATGTTAGCTGTTACATGGACATGTTTGAGATAAGATATAATGTTATTATGCAGTGACTCACGAGTTTTTGATATGTGAGTTAACTGTTATAGTTAGTGATCAGACTAGATTTGATATAGAAGCTGATTAGTATTTAGTAGTATCCACAGTCTTAGTGAAAGAGGGAATTTACTGTAGTAGTACGAATTCGCGAGAATTAAAAGACGTTTATTTAGAATATAGAAGCGTACCGACAATTCTCTCTTAAGTATAGCTCGGATAGCAGTACGCACGTTCCCCTAAATTGTGGGTCACCACTAAATACTCGCGCACAATTCTCAGTTAACCCCAAAACAATAGCTCTGTACAAACTCTCGATAGCAAAATGCGCAGAAGTGATTCTCATCCTCCTATAACGCATTCTCGCAATCACACCTTACTCCAATCCTTGATCAGAATCGGCGATAGTTTCGCTCAAATCTCCACAATTTAGAAAGTTTTTCATATTATTCCCATTCTCTACATAAAGTAATTCTCACCATAATAAGTAGTCAATAGCCTCAACCTTTATATACACCAAATCATAGAAAACACTTACAACTCACCTTCTCATGCTTACACCAGAAAAATTCTGCTCAGTTTGATAAAGCATAAAAGATAATCTCATTTCTCACAACAATAAAAAAACTATATATATATATGTTTTTTCTCTACTATGCCAATCTGCACAATGAACTTCCTTTAACACATGAATTTCTATTTATAATATTCTCTATCTGACCATTAATTTATTGCAACTCTTTTTATTCAAACTTTAACACTTTATTATCTGCAATCAAATATTAGAGAAATATATAGTAAAATAAAGAATACGTGGCAAATGATAATTAAAACGTTCTCCCATACTTCTATAAGCAAAACCCTAACTCCACTACACCAAAACGATAAGCTTATATAGAGGTAATCAAAATAA
>JABUQX010124765.1:0-16235 GCA_015478945.1 Trachelipus rathkii | reverse complement strand
AAGCATAACAAAGTTTTAACCAAACATACATAAAAATAAAAAAAATTGGTATCCTGGACATAACATAAAAATAAGTTTCTTTGAATAAAATATCACAGTAAGCGTAATAGTTTTACTGATTTTAAAACAGTAAATCAAGTAAATCAAAAACAAATTCACTGGAAGCCCCTACCCATCCACCCGTCTATGATCTATCTACCTATTGATTCAGGTCATATTTTCCGAGTATTCATTTAGGCATCAGCAACAGGTAAAGCCGTATTTATCTAACAAAATCCCTTAACAAAGTGACCAACATCTTGAACTATGAGCTTCAAACTATGAAACACTATCTTCATTAAAGTGTCACACGTCTCGAGTATAGCATCATTTGAACTATGAATAAACGTGAACATTAGCAACTTCTCGGGCAACCTGACATTACTCAACAAAAACTTCACCTAGGCTCACGTTTCTAAAACATCATCGTCAGGTAACACAGAATATCCTACAAAACTCATCATTTCTCTACCAAAACCCAGTGTTAATTTCACCCTGTTATAAGTATTATTTAACATAACGTACCTAACTACGAATAAACAGGTGTCATTAACCAAGAGTATCTAAAGCAACACACCACTTCCGAGAGAAAAACCCAATGGGGGATTGCGCCCTTGAAAGCGAGTGAAGATATAGGAGGAGACTGCGACGACATCACCTCGATGGGCGCTGTGACACCGCGCGATATACCTCACCCATAAACTTGAGAGGAGGGGTAAGGCACTCAGACCATCTTCGGCGCCGTTCTGAGCAGACCCAAAGGCAGCTTACACCCCTTCGGGGTGATCCCCCCTCTCAAGATTCACATCCTTTTCAAGGGGCGCTATCCCCCATAAAAGGGTTTTCTCTCGGGATGGTGGGTGTGTTGCTTAGAACTCTTGGTTAATGAACCCTGTTTATTTCGTAAGTTAGGTACGTTATGTTAATATTACTATGACACAGGGTAAATTAACACTATTTGGTAGAGAAATTGATGAGTTTGTAAGATATTACTTGTGTTACCTGACGATGATGTGTTAGAAACGTGAGTCTAGGTAAGTTTTTGTTGAGTAATGTCAGGTTTGCCTGAGAATTTTGCTTAATGTCCACGTTTATTCATAGTTTCAAATGATGTTATACTCGAGACAGTGTGACACTTTGATGAAGATAGTTTCAATTCATAGTTCGAGATGCTGCGTATCTTTGATAGATTTGGTCACTTTTTAAGGGATTTTGATAGATAATACGCTTTACCTTTTGCTGATCCAAAATGATACTCGAAATATGACCTGAATCAATAGGTCGATAGTCATAGACGGGTGGATGGGTTGGGGACTGCAGGGATGGGTGTGAATTTTGATGTACGATTATGATTTTTACTGTTTTAAATCAGTAAACTATTCGCTTTACTGTGATATTTATTCAAAGAACTTATTTTTATGTTGATGTCAGGATAAAAAAATATTTATTTTTATGTTTATGTTTTGGTTAAAACTTTGTTTAGTTTGGGCAATTATTCGGTTGGAATTATTGATATTTAGACGGAGTTATGATGAATTTGTTGTTAAATATTACGAAAGTTGATGGTAAAAAATTTGTTGTACATTAGCAAAATATTTGTGTCAGTATGATGCTTAGGACTATGGTTATTGCTAAATTTTTGTTAAACTATTACGATGTTAATGTAAATTAACATTGATATGTTAAAGAGATATGCTTTGAAAAGTGTGAATTAGGTTACGTTTTGTATGAAGTTGTTATGTAGTTTACTGTTGTTTAAGCGCGGGAGTTTGTTAATTGTTAATAGTTTATTCGTGCGTGTAAGGCTGTGTCAGGTTTCCATTGTAAACTATTTTCTTAGCCCGGAACATGCTATGTTAGCTTTATTAATGTGAAAACATGGTATGTAAGCACATATTCGTTGATTAGTATATAAGAACTTATTTTTGTACTATGTTATTGTTGTTGTTGGTGTTGTTGTTGTGTTGTTGTTGTTGTTGTAGTTGTTGTTGTTGTTGTTTGTTGTTGTCTTAACGAGAATATATACCCTTTTGAGTTGATATGGTTCGTTCGTACGTGGTATTCTTGTTTACTTTCTTCTATTGGTTGAAAGAAAGAATCTCATTACATTTTAGGGTTGTCTACGCATTACGATTTCCGTCAGAGTAGCATCATTTTTCAGCTGTGCTGGTACGATTGGCATTCTCCTTCGCATCTCTAAACCTGTTGTTGATATCCTCACGAGGAGCTTCGTTATTCCCAAACGATGTGTCATTTTAGATTTAATCGTCAACCGGATGGATACCGATAACATTGCTTGTATTCCATCCAGATGGTCAAATAATAGACCTTTATTCATTTGTGTTGAAGAGTTCATCAAGATTATCAATACTTGCAGCAGGATGGATAGAGGATAAATGTGTGTCATCTGGTATATCGACTAGCAGTGAATTATCTAACTGGAAAGATAACGTGGGAGGTTCTAATAGAATAGACGTTGTGTTCTCGTCGTGTGACGATATAAAAAACCCTTGATGTACGCAACTACTGGAAACCCATCGATTGTGTGACCTTCATGCGTACGTGTATAGGTTTCACAGTTCGAACATCTGAAAAATATTACAGCATTGCTTAAAATAAAAAACGAATAACATCGCATCTTGACGATGTTGACATACTTGAAGACTTAATACTTATAGCACATGGTGTAATCTATGATATTTACCACCAAAACATGTTGTTTCCCGTATATAATACTGTATACAGGAATGCTTTAATAACTATCAGCTTGGATGAATTTACTTCTTCTTTTGTATGAGAGAATGAGTGCTGCTGAATCAAAAAAATGCTGAAAAATGGTTTAGTGCTGCTGAAGGCATTTATTAGTTACCCTTTCAAAGGGTGTTTGAATTTTTAGGAGAGATTATAGAAACTTACCCAACTTTGAATCCTATTTCTCTGATTAGATGACCTACACTTAATTATATTTAAAATAAACATGTTTTTTATGTATATTATGTTTTATGTATTTATATAACGTTGTTTTCAATGAAAATTATTATGTTAATAAAAATGAAAACTTGTTTTACTTCCCCTCTATGTCGATCAATACTTAAGTTGTTAATGATAGTGTTTATTCGTCTGGTTGTTGTGTGTTAAGTATGTTATGTTTCGTAGTTTAGCTTTACAAGAGGGTAAAACTTTACGTTGTTTGTCTTTACCATTATGATTATGGATGGTTAGGTTAAAATTTTTTGTTTAAAAATTACTTACGAGAATATTAATTCAGTTACATCATGTTACTTTATTGATGTGGAAACATTGTTACCGTTAGAGTATATTCGTTGATCAGTATGATATTAACCAATTTATGATTAAATTTTGCTAAATGTTTGCTGTGTCAGTGTTAAGATTAACGTTAATATGGTAGAGATATCCTGGAAAGTAAGGAATAGGTTACGTTTGCATGCAATTGTTATTACTTTTACTGGTGTTAAGTTTGAACTTTGTAAATGTTAACAGTTTATCGTGTGAAGTTGTGTTAAGTTTGTCTTTGTAACATTATTTTCTAGTTCCATGTAACGTTCATGTTAGCTATTGATGATGTTGCTTAGGATTCAATAGTTTACGAGTTTTGATAACCTTATTTGGACTGACATATTACATATAGCATATTTACTGCTCCAAGATTGTAAACATTGGTATACCCTCCGTTTTAGTTAACTAACAGTTTTATTTAACTAGGTTATATTTTCAAAAATTGCTATTTACATATTATATTACTATAATTGACCAAATAATAGAAATATACAATTTTTACCCAAAAATTTTTATTCTATTCTAAGGTTCATTATTTGTAAAGTTAGTGCTCAATAAATAATATAGGCATTTATGGAATTTTGAGTGAATAAAATTTAAATATTCCATATATATATAATTTAAATTTTTTGTATATAATTTTATTTTTAACTTAATATAACGTACCATTAGAAGGTTTATTATCTCAAATTGTGCTATAAGTCACTTATTTGATACCAATCATGCTAGGCCGCTCGATCTTCTTTTCAAACATTGTTTGATTTATATTTGGGTAGGATGAAATGTGAATTATAGAACTGATTTGCAGAATAAATATTAATATTAATAAATGATAGGTTTATTAATAAATTATATAGATAAATTAAAATATAGGATTTACGTCGGGCCATTGTATTAGTAATAATGTATTTATTGTAAAGTTTAGGGCAATCTATATATACATAAATAATTAGAGTTAAATATTAATAAATAGATGATATCTATTTAGACATATAACCAGAATATGAAGGTCCTGGCCCTAGGTTGTGGGTCTCAAGTTAGTGTGATAGAGAACATCGCTGGCGAGGGTACTAACGACAGGCGAAGACAAATATAGAGTACAAAAAAAAAAAAAAGAAAAATTAATGATTTGTATTATAATTATATTATATATTATTAATATTAGTTTCAGAATGATGCTAAGTAAGCTTTATTAATATGTGTATATAAACTTTTGTTTTACATAGTCTTAATATATCAATATATTGATTATTTAGATATACTTTTATATATGTTGATTTATTAGATTTATTATATAGTTATTATGTGTTAATCCAAAAATGATATCATTTTTCGTAATATAAATATTTAGTAATCATTGAAAGAATGCCAAATATAGAAGAGGATCCGAAAGTGAGAGATGGGCGGAGATGAGAAGTGCAGAGGGTTTGTAGAGGGAAATGCAAGGGTAAAGAGAGGAAGAAGGATTGTTCTGATGTATAGTGGGGTGAGAAAATGAGAAGGGATAAGAAAGGCGTGGAGTGAATCGGAATTAAATGGGGACAGACTGTCACCAATGTATACAGAGAGAATAAAGTGTATTGGAAATGAGAGGATGATGATGGTGCGGTATGGAGTAAGGATAGGTTCGTGATATATATAATACATGATAGGAATTTTAACCTGGTATCCTATGGTATACTTCAAGCCAGCTCAAATGGGCAGTGTTGGCAACACTCGGATTGAGACGCAAGTTTGTTATAAAAAAAACTCTTGATACACGATATTTTAATTCGCGCACAATAAGTTGATGAGTCAATAGAGTGAATGAAAGTGATAGATCCGCGAGTAGGGATCAAAATAAGTGGAGGAGGAGGGAGAGAATCAGATGTAGATTTCGTATTTGATTGAGCAGAAAGATCTGGTTCTCAGAACGCTAGAGTAGGAAAGAAAAGAGAGATGGTGAGAGGAGTTGTTGGGACCATATGTGATGGGCGGAGAATACAAGATTTATCGAATTGTATTAACCCTGAAGAGAGGCGTTTACTGATTTTGATTAATTTAGCTGTTAATGGGTAGAAAATCGGTAGAATAACAACTTTATATTATGCTAAATATATTAAAACCCTTAATATACAATAGATGAAACAATACGATATTGTTATCAAAGTAGCAATCATAGTGTAAGGAGTCATCCACAATATGGTTTACGAGAGTATAGATATGCAGATAAATGCATCAAGGTAGATCACAATACATTGGCTGCCTCAAACAATAGTGCTGAGTCAGAGTAGAGTGGCGCTCTCTTGGTTGACTTGATTTACTGATTAGTATAGTCATTAAACACAGAGATCGAATATGTGTTTGCTAGATAAAAAATTATGCCGTTAATCAAATGGTGTTAGAAGAATTGCATAAAATAGGGTGATTCCATCAATAGATTCAATAGATCAAGAAGATGCACGAGAGTGGTGCCATATGTGGATGGGCTGATACTAGATGTGATGGTTTGATTTACCTTAGGTTAGTGCTGATTGGCTGAGAGCATATAGTGATAAGAACCTATATGTGAACAATTGATATATAAGAGTATGATAAAAAAATATTTGGAAGCACTTAGAATAGAATTAGATCAATAGATCATAGGGTCAATAGATCATCCAAAGATATTTGAGTGAGGCAGGAGGTTGGGGGTGGTAGAAAAGCTATCAAGTTATACTGACGCAGACTTAGCTTGCACCCATTTATGAACGTAGGGTAATTAAAAAATACATAGAGACACACTCTCTCTTAAGTAAATGAGAAGTAATATGAGAACATATCAATGAATAGAAGACTTATCATGCTGAATCAGAATTAGTTACTACACACAAGGAATGTAATGCGCAGAGAAAAACTTCTTGGGTAAATCAAAAGTTGGATCACAAAATGGACAGATATGTGGGGCCAGGTAGTTGGGTGGGTATTGATTTAGTGATTTACTGCCTTCTAGGGTATGTAAAACATGACAAATTTTGTAAGAAAGATTTACTAGGAAGTACAGTATACATACACTCAATGCAAATATAGCGACACACTGGAAGGAGACAATGTGAAAGGAGGAAAAGCTTTGGATTTAATGGAAAAACAAACAGGAAAATGAGTAACTGTCTGAAAAGAAGAACAGCGGCAGCAAGTTAGGAATATGTACAGACATGGAATGAGGCAGAGAGAATAGAGAGGAGGGCAAAAAAGATGGAGACGGAGAGAATTGCAGGAGAAATTAACGAGAGATGTGGGCGAAGGAAGAAAAAGCTATTTAAGACTGGCGAAGGCGTATAGAAAACCAAAAAAACCGTAACTAGAAAATAAAAGATAGAAACTGAGAGATTCTTGTGAGACCGGCAAGAAAAAAAATGATAGGATGACCGAATACTATGAAGATCTGCTAAATGTAGAATACAGAGAACAAGAGGAAGAAGTTGCAGATCAGACGAGGAAAGAGGAGGAGGAAGGCGGAGAGATAACGGTAGAAGAATATAAGGAGGCTATAAAAAGGATGAAGAAGGGTAAAGCCCCAGGAGAGGATGGAGTGGCTGTGGAGTTGGTGGTGGAGGGAGGAGAGGAGCTGAGAGGGAGAATCATCAGTTTGATGAAAAGTGTTGGAGAGAGGGAAAGGTTGGGCAAAGCATATCAATACAAATTAATAATACCAATATATAAAGGTAAAGGAAGATGCAGAAGCTGTAAAATTATAGAGATATTCACTGATGGAACCATCTGGTGCGAAAATAACGAAAGGAATATTGAAAAGGAGGCCTGAGAGGAAAGGGTAAGAAGAACAGTACGGTATAGGAAGAGGAAGTGGAACGACGGACCTCTTTTATTCACACTAGAATGGTCTCTGGAGAAGGATGCGTGGAAGTTATGGTCGAAGCATTTATTTTTTTTGTAAGGCGGTGATTCTATTTAACCCTCGCAATAAGGGCACTTTTGATTCTAGGTGGTATGTAAAACGTAAATTTGTAAGTTATAAAACCAAAAAAAGAAATAAAGAATTTATTTTTTATTTATTTAATTTATTTATTTATTTATTTTTTGGTCTGCTTATGTAAATCATTCGATATACTCGCAGTATGATGTCTTCAAGTAGAAAGTGCATGGAACACAGATTCTACTTGGAAATAACATTGTGTGAAAGCGGGACGGTAGATTTAAAGAAGGCAAATAGAAAATATGTATGAGAAATGCAATACAACATTTGTTGTTTGTATGTATCATGTTTTCATTAGAACTGAGTGCGGTGAAAGAAACCTCGCACGGCATCCACGCAAATGGCATTGTGTCTCGAAGGGCTAGACCAACAGTGGCACGCTCGCACAGGCGCCAGGGGAGATGTCCAACTTTACTAGCCCGAATTGTGCATGCTTATAAATTCAAAATATATATTTAAGACGTATTTCGTAGAAACTCACTCTGAATCTCCTGTCTCAGCCAAATTATATGTACACAATGTACGAGCACTTCGATTTATTTAGAGGAGGGAGACTGGGGTGGAGGTATCTCCTGTTATAACTGGGGGGACTCACACTACGCTCGGGGATATCGCGGCCGTAACCCTCGTCTACAACGCAAGAAGGTTGCCCTCCTGAGACACTCTAACGCTCTGCCCGAGATTTTATCCAGATACGATAACATGCCGCTGAACGAGAGAGGTAGTAACGGTATTCGCGTATATTGTCAGAGCCACGGGGGTCGCTGGGAGGTTGTCGGGGCTCTCTCGCGGGATGGCGAGGTTGGAACGTGAAGCATGCCGGTGCCGTGCAGTGCGGAACTCGAGGGAGGTTGCTGAAGCAGGCGCAGAAGGCGTTTAAAAAAACACAAACTTCAGAAGTGATCCCTTCGGGATCACTTCTTTCGATGTAATTATATAATCAAGTAAAGGACAGATAATTGTGGACAACTGTGAATAAATCACTGGTGAGATAGTGTGACGATTGTACGCAGCGCGGAGTCTTACTCGAGCGACTGCGTTACGTAGACTCTCGTCGCGGGGGTCCGTGACTGAAGATTAGCGGTCAATGCGCACGCTGCGAAAGAGAAGGCTTTAAGAAATATGGCTCGGTGATATAAGATCGTTCAACTTTTCGGTCGCTCAGATCCCGAAAAATAGTAGTCGCGGTAAGAGGCGACTGATTATCTGGTGACAGTCACAGCTACGCGGGAAGATTGGTGGACCGAACGCACCTAATAGACAAGTACTCTATTACCAGACTGTGCGAAATTTACACACGAGATGGTATTATACAGAAGTTATATCCCATATATGAGATATTATAGTTATGAAATGATTCAGTTTCAGACCAATTCTTACTCTATGTACACTACTCCAGAAGAATAGAGAGATAATATAAGACATCGTGAGTCCAATCACCGGAGGTTATGTAGACAAAATGATTATTTCTAAGATTACATTATATTTATACTGGACTACCTCGTACAGCTGTACTCTTATTAACGTGAACGGAAACTATAAATGTGAACTCAACTCAAACGAGAAGATAGTATAGATATATGAAGAGTAGTGATAATTACAAGCGGCGGAAGTATAATGTAGAGTTTTAATATAGATAACTTATATAAATGATTGTGAATAAGTGAGTTAGGAGTGAAGATACAGATATAAAGGATAATGATAAGTTAATTAGATAAGAAAGATAACAGGGCGTGATAGATTAGATTAGATTACTGAATAATGAGAATATATGGTATATGAGAATATGTAGATGGTGGAGATACATTACTGGAGAGGATTGGAGCAGGAACCATGAATAATGTAATTCCTCCTGAAAAGGAAGATATATAGGGTAAATTTATGAGTGACACCAGAGTGCAGAAGACCATACCTGGATTATATATACAGGGGACCGAAGTAGAAGGGCGTAGAGTGAGATCTCAGGTATGTAGATGGTAGACTATCTTATGGAAAGATTGTCAGCTAACCATAAAATAATGAGAGTGCCTATAAGTAGATAATGTAAGGTAAATTAGTATGCAGCATGAGAAGGGATGTGTCTGCTGAAGAAAGTACGCTTATTCGACGGTCTAGACAGTGATGGATAGAATCCTTCCTTGGGAGAGGTGAATAATAGAAAATAATAAAGAAAAAAATAGAAAGGAATATATATATATATAATATGATATATATATTAGACCCTAATTAACATATTCTACTCTATACATTTTAAAGGGGTATATGTATAAAGGTGGGTATATATTCTTTACAAATAACTTGTAGAGAGGAATCTCCCACTTTTTGGATGACCCGTAAAGGGTAATTTTAAAATATATAATAAATAGTATTAATTAATATATATATATATATATATATATTATTAATTATATATATAATATATATAATATATTAATATTATATATATATATATATTAATATATATAATATATATATATATATATTTAATGAATATAAATGTAACCGAGCAATTTGTGTTATTTGACCTTAAGTGGACGGATAATATATATTAATATGATATATATATAATAGTTGTTAAGAATGGGCCCTGTCTCTGTAACCATATCATACTAGCATTATAAATTAAAATTTTAAAAAGAAAGATACATAAAGTGAGTCATTATATATTTATATAGTAACTAAATTAATTAACATTACAATAATATGTGAATAAAGAATTATCTTTATAAGAATGACTAGCCTTTTCAAACATATTATAATCATAGATAGCTTTAGGACTCTTATAGTAGAGATCAGTGAATGTTAGTGAGACCCGTCTAAATGCGTGAAAATTAAACCTTTCTACAGGGGGTACGATGAAGTGTATGTGGTGAAGTTAATTGTAGTTAGTGACAATAAAGACTTTTTAATCAAACAGGGTAATACTTATTAAGTTGACTCTATAGTGGATCTGTCGTTTATCTAGTTATAATTATAGGTATATTTAAGCACTATTCTATAATTCTAGTATTCATTACTTTATTATGACAACGAGGTTGATGTTAGTATTGCCAATAACTCTCTCGTATTTCAAAAATAGTCATCACTGAGAATCATTAGCTTACTCATCATGACTCACAATATCTCATATTACTTCTCGTTTATGGCTCTTGAGATGTATATTTGCTTGAAACTTTATTTCTGACATGCGCTTTATATACGATAATAGCATATTCCTGATACTTTTTCCTATATTTTTCGTCTAATAAAAGGTTTAATTAATATATTCTGGGTTATTATGGTGACGATGCCATTTGATATTTGTTATAGGTTTATGGAATATTAAGAAATAGATTCCAGAATCTGACGGTGTTGGCGAAGATATAGCTAAAACAAGAAACTCCCTGAAATATCTTATATCTCGAAATCTGATAACTATCGCTTTAAGAAGAGGCATAATAGAATCATGTACCAAGTATGAGAAGAGACGTGATATTGTAGCGATGAAAAATATTTTATTTACAATCATTGTAATGTTATGTAATAGCAAAAGTTCACATAAAAACAGATATATAATTTAAATCAAAAGTTTAGAATAATCTAATGAAAATAAGAAAGATTGCCATCAATAATTAACTAAAGAATATAGTATACTCTTATAGAAGGAATAAATCATGATTTTGAATGTCTGAAACATGTCATGAGGTTTAACTGCTGGAAAGTATGATTAATTTAAATCAAAAGTTTGAGAATAATTTTCTAAGTAAATATATATTGCATGGGTCATTTAAAGAAAGCCAACCCTTTTCCATCAAAATTAACAAACTTGTCATGTTAATATTGAATTGGTGGCTATACTACTATGTGTGAGTTATTAAATCAAGTATATTGAAAGGTCTTTTTTAAGAACTCTTTGATAAGTAGTAATATACTTGCTAAAGAACACAATATAAACGTAAGACAGGCTTAATATATAGGTAGACTGCAAGAATCTATATATGAGATTCTGTTGAATAATACTGATGGTCTCATTGACCTAGTGTAAAATAAATGAACTGATGCTGAAAAAATAAACACTTCACGGAAAATAAATTGATAAAATACAAAAATAAAAAATATATATTTTGTGGGGACACATCACTTGACGAGTATCCATCTACTGAGAGTAAGATCTCTTTCAATTAATAGAGAAGATGATGAGTAGACATTTGTATACTCTACAATCTCATTATTTATTTATTATTTATAACCGTAATATTTAATCTTTCTCTATATAGTGTATTTACTCTATTATCTCGTGGGATATTTGTATATATTAGAGCTCATTTAGAAATGGTATAAAAATAGTCTCTGCGTGCTTGCATTACAACTCAGAAGACTCACAGTCGCTTCTCCGTCTATATTGTGGTCTCAGATGTGAAAGCTAGTGGACTCACTAATATTTCTCATTGACAAGACGTTTAGCGATAAGTGCTCACATAATTTATATAACACGTATTCAATATAATGCTATGTGCTTATACAAACTCACACACATATATATACCACATTCAATGCTCTATCACACTTAAACATATCTAATCAAGAAAAAAATAAATACATCAGCGTATATTGGTTACATAATAAAATAAAAATGATATTATATATTAGTTTAGTTGTGAGTATCATAACTTATCTCTTTAAGTTAATGAGGCAGCCAATTCTTCAGCCTTCTCATTTATTTTAAACAAAGGTGTAATATTATAAGGGAAAACGAACTGTGAATTCTATTCGAGTAGGTATGATGTTCCATTCGGAGAAGTTTCCACCAATTACGCACACCAATGGTTTCAACATTATTACATAACGAGAAAACAAGTTTTATTCTAATAATAACTCCGTCATCGCATTTTCTGATAGATATTCCCAATGTATCTACAGCGTTTATAGCCATCTTGAATTTTTCTACAGACA
Organism: Trachelipus rathkii; assembly: GCA_015478945.1. Taxonomy (NCBI): domain Eukaryota; kingdom Metazoa; phylum Arthropoda; class Malacostraca; order Isopoda; family Trachelipodidae; genus Trachelipus; species Trachelipus rathkii. The sequence goes on along the minus strand of JABUQX010124765.1, from coordinate 4,015 downwards.
TGAATAAAGGCCGATTGTCTGTATTAGGGGATGGAATACATGTAATGTAACGCTGACCATCCCGAAATATTAAACATACTCCATTCTTAATGAGTAATGTTTTCGCAAATTTATAAGCTACAAACTTAGGTTTAGGGAGAGAAACCATGTTAAAATCGCAACGAGAAGTGTCTAAGTGAAGAACTTTTTGTACAAACAGCTACAAATCTAAACAGATTTTTGACTAGTCAGAAGGAAAGTAAATAATGTTTCTATATATCCAGTTTTAATAAGAATATGACGCATTAAGCATCTCAATTGAAGTCTAATATGTTATCTACATATTTATAGTTCCGTATCATGACATCGATATATATAAAAATGTAGAAATAATGGATGTATAACTGAGGAATTAGATTGATTGAGTATAATTTAGTATTTATGAATTATATTAGGTACAAAATTATACATTAGATACATATATCTAATTTCAATTGTCACTACCCGAAAGAGGCAGCAATGTAATAAAACTATAACACTACAAAGAAAATAAAAACATTTCACATATATATATATCTTGTGTATGATCTTACTAAATAATTTGATTAATATATTTACCACTGGCTTCTCAATTTTTTATAAAAAGGTATAAAAGTATGTCATAAATACGACTTCTGAAACTTGATATAAATATTCAATATGAGTAACTGAACGCATAGGAAAGCTCCGTAAGAAATTAAATGTCATCAGCTATATTATATTTAATGTATTTAGTAACTGCTTCTATAAAAACTGGGAAAAGGATGGGTAGATTTGTTATATGATTAGTGAGGATTAGGTATATAATGCTGCCAACAAATCAAGTTGCCTACTAAAATAGATTTAGAGTTGTGGCTTGATTCTTTATTGATCGAATTGAAAAATCTATATATACAGTATATTTATTTATACAACAAAATCTTATTCTTTAATTATCGCTACAGAGAAATGGCAAATAGCGGGATTGAAAATTTTATGCCTACTTAATCTATATATAGTGCAAACTAAAGAGCCCAGAGAGCTAGTGGATTTTACGTTCCCATGCTCTTATGCATGAACGCGCGGAACCAATGGACGTACCTTATGCCACCTGCAATACTGTTCTGTAAGTGCGTCTGACGCATACACGCTATGCCAACGTGAGTGTACGCGTCAGTTGCAAGTACATGCTCATTGTTGGATTAAAAAAAAACACAACAAATAATAATTAATACTAAATACTAAGATATTGGTACCATTTATATACATTACTATTCCATATTGTACTTATCTATATAATTTTTATTAGCTATTTATTTTTTCTAAAATATAAATATAAATATCCATATACATTTTATATATATATATTTTTTTGTTAAAAAATATGTATTTTTGATTGGTTTTTCCTTTTTTGTTAGTTATATTAATTAAGGATAAAAATCAATTAAAATGATAATTATCAGGACAAATTACTCTGACATTTAATTATTTTTTAATTAACGTTACATTAACACAAATTCAATAGAAGTAAAAATCTATGAAAAAAAAAAGAGAAAAAATTTCCCTTTTTTATTTTTTTAACCAGCTTAGGAGTGAGGGCCAGTTGTCCTTGATCGTGCCACTGAGTTTTGTCAAAACTGGCACGTTCTCTCCTCCTTGCCTCTCCTGATGCGTAATGTTGGATGTGCTATTATTGTCAGATGTAGCGTTCGTTAAGCTCCTTTGAACACATCTACTTACTGGCAAATAGAGCTACTTACTCATATATAATAAACGTATATTAGCTTTTTATATATATATATAATTACAAGCTTTCGCCATAAAAATTATTATATCTATATATAAACAAATATATACTATATTATATTTATATAAATATTATTTAATTCCATAATAACGTTTATATTATTATATTATATTTTATAAACATAAAAACTAGAGTATAATAGTTTACCTAGACTTAAGAATATTATTTTTAATATATGAAAAGATTTATTATATAGATAGTTTTTAGAGTTTTTTTACTCTCATTATAGTGATTAGTGTTTAGTCATTGAATAGACAATTAAAAGTTTTTTTTAAAGTCTATAATTTTAAAAATTTACATTATTATATATAAGGGTATAAACAAACTCTAATGTAGGAAACAGGTATTACTGGATAATAATTAATTATATGTTATATTATAACGCAAAATTAGAAAGGCATACCTATATGCTTGAGATTAAGTCACGGATCTGTTGAGGGAGTGTAATTTTCCTTCCCATTTTCTAACCCTTGTCTATAGACGAAGGTGGCGTCCAAACAAAAAGTGAGGTAGCTGTTGATGTAGCGTGTATTGAGTTGTCGCTTGAGAGAAGAGAAATATCTGCTGTGTGGCTTTGTTCTTTATTACTTTATTTATTTCTACTTTTGAGTACACAACAACCTACTATGATTGTACACTTGGGTTATCGATTAGTGGCGAATGAGGAGTATATATATTATTATATATATAAGATATATTATTAATATATATAATTTTAATTATATATAATATATAATATTAATATATATATATAATTATTATATAATATTAATATATATATATTAATATATATTATATTAATATACATACTATATTACCTTTACCTCTCGACTAATATCCGAATACCGGAATAACATGGTTTGTTAAGTAAATATAAAATTATTAGATGCTCTAGTGACTTTTATAATTTCAATTGCACACCATCCTCCTAATTTCCCACGTATCACACTATATATTTTTACAAAATACTTTTTTTTTCTTTTGTATATTTGTTATGCTTTAAATCAATTCTATATTATTAAGTAATTAATTTTTATATTTTAAATTATTGAAATTTTGTTTTTAGTAATTACATAAATTTATAAATTTACTGATACGTTCTTTTGGAACTTATCTTTGTTATTGATTCCTGCGTTTACGCCGAATAATTTTGTTATTGGAGGTCCTTCTTTTCTGTGTTCTCTGCTCGTTGACAAAAATTATCTTTTGGGTTTGGATTGATGAGCTGTCGATTTGTTTGGGTTTTTTGCGTAAGGGAAATAGTTAAGTTAGTACCTAATCTATGCCCGCAATAATGTACTGTTGGTGACTTTAATTAGCAACTAATTATCCTCTTTACTAAGACTGTTTATAATCTGCTACTTTTTTTTCTAATCCGACTGCGTATTTTTATTATTTTGCCTCTTCGACGGCAATCTAATTCTTTCGTGAATTCCTCAAACCTGGCATCAAGGGCGCTAGTCTCGCTATGCCAGTATTGAATCCTATGCTAGGTCGGCAGTATCGTTTGTATCGATACTGACCTCAAAAGGTTCCCAATCCTAAGCTAGGTCAAATAGGGCGCAAGTATGGTTCTTCCGGCTAATCCTGGCATATAGGGCGCAAGTATGGAATATTTTCCTTACTCTTCTTTTGTGCATCTTTATTCTCCTTTCTATCTTTTGCTGCAACCAACTATTCTGTTTTAGGTTCTGTGTCGACTACGATGAATGTTTTTTAATTGGCCGTCCTGAAGGTTCTTCGCTTTGACGACTTATTACCAAATAATGTGTGAAGCAATGAGTCTTCCCCCACCTTTATGAATTTCATCGGCGGGATAATCCGCTTAAAGTCTTTCGATACCAGATGCTTAAATCAAATTATACATGAAGTAAATTTCCTTGTAAATGAGGATTCTCACCTCTTAATATTCTAGTTGTATAAAGGCTCTCACTTTATCAGCGTTACTTGTTGAGGAGGGTTTTCACTCCTAATTTATAGTATATAAACAGTCTTTTTTAAACAACACCAGAGGATAAAGGGAGTAATTAGAAACAATCATTAAACAATCATATATAAGTCACAGTAACAAAATTATGGATAGAAAGAATAACGTTAACTAACAATCCATTCACTCATTACCCACATCTCACCATCCATTCAAATTCGAGATGAACATCAGAATAACATATAGGAAAAAAAAACCTAAAAAATATAATATGATAACAATAA
>JABUQX010124764.1:0-36382 GCA_015478945.1 Trachelipus rathkii | reverse complement strand
TTCCACTTAATTATTTTTTTTGGTTTCTCTCGGGGAAAAAATTAATAAAACTTAGAACAAAAAATATTTGGTCCCAAGACGCTGGACTTTCATTCAAATAACGTATATTTCCCAGAACCTTAGGAGTGTACCTTTAATTTTTTTTTACGTAATTTTTAAAGTGTTTAGGCCAAAAAATCGCTCAAAGCCCATAGAAAATGGGGGTCGTGCGTAGTTTTATGAAAATTTGTTTTAGTTACTTCTAAAAATTATTTTATCATAGAAAACTGAATTTATTTCCACCTGAGGAATTAAACAAAATAATAATAATATAAAGTACACTATTCTCTCGAAAAAAAACTCGCTTAAGGAACTAAAATTTTATTTTCTGTTTCCGAGAAGTTTAAAAAGTACTTTATTTTTGTGCACGACTCAGCTAAGGGCCTTTAATTCTTTACGTCGATATTATAACTTAAGAATTGATATCAGCGATTTCACAGATCATTTATGTTTATTTTCTCTTCGTTCTCTTAATTTTTCCAATTTTCATCATAACTTTATCCCGATCGAACTTTCGTCTATTTCCTCAAAATCCATAGTGACGTTACGTAAGTTACCGAACGTTCCTCCAAGGGATCAATCAGCGTTCCGGGACCGTTTTCCTCTACGGCGTCACTTAGAATAGTAATACGTTCCGATACATAAAAACTACCACCTCGAACGAACAACGGCAATTATTTCAGGGGCGATAACTATCGCTTAACGTAATAATTATGACTATGTACGTTTATTCTTGCTGTACCGTTCTATACAGTCGAATTATAAAGTGTATATAATTTGAAAAAAAAAATGGTTCAAGTTTTCCCGAGTCGAATTTCGGAAGAGATTTGATTCATACCTTTTTGATATAACGTTATCCCGGACGAAACGTCACTATTGGAACTATTACTACGCTTAACGACGTTTTAATTGTAAAAAATGGATTCTTTACACACGCGTAGAGTTCACTTTATCTTTGGGCCTTTTACGGGAACGTCGACGTATTCATCGAGAGGGACGTCTCCAAGGTAAATGGCATCGTGCAATAATTATTTTTTATTATTTATTTTTTAATTTTACGATAAACTTCTAAAAATTATTATTTTATGTAGATATAATAAAATGGATTTTAAGGGAGACAAAACTATATAAGGAAAATTAAGATAAATAAAAATATATTTACAGATCATGATAAATAATAAGTATTTAAGTTGATATATATATATAAGAACGAGAAAAAATAAATATTCAATATGTGAAAACTATTATTAGCAATTTGCTTAATATGCGGATTCTTAATTATTTTTTTTTGGGTTTCTCTCGGGAAAGAACTCGCCTAAGGAACAAAAAATTTATTTTGCACCACTCTCCCCGAAAAGTGGTAGGAGTAACGTTATTTCGTCACGCCGACTGAACCGGTAGGAGGTACTTTAATTTTTTTTTTTACGTATTTGTAATGTTGTAGCAAAAAATCGCTCCCCAACCCTATTAGAAACATGGGTTCCTATATTTTATCTGTAGGATTCCTATAAATAATTTTGGTTACCTTATGGAAACATGTATTAAAATCACTCATAGAAAACTGACCTATTTAGCGCGGCGACCTCTTGAATTAAAAAAGAAATTAATCTAAATGATAGTTAATATTTAAGTACACTTGCCCTCGAAAAAATACTCGGCTGAGAGGAACGATAAATTTATTTTCTGCACATCTCCCCGACAAGGAGTAATAAGTTACTTTATTTTGTGCCACGATTCGAAGCGTAGTGATGTGGGGAGCCTTTAAGATCTTTACAGTCGATATTTTATATTAAGAATCGAATATCAGGATAACTTTTCATCGTTGAACTTTCAGTCTTTTCCCTCAATACGAATATCTGACCCGTGCTCCTCAATTAACGAGACGCCTCGCAGGGATCAATCCTCGCGGCCGGGTTTCCTTACGCGTCATAGAATATAATGATCGTTGTTCTCTCGCTAACCATAAGAACGACTCGAGAACATTCAACGGCAAAGCGTGATAATATGATATAGGACGTTTTATTCTGTACTCGTTTATAAAGTCGAAGTTATAAGAAAAATTTAAAAAAAAAATTTCATACTTTTCTCCCGAGGTACGAATTTTGAGAGAGGATTTTGATTATTTGATACCTTTTTATTATAACTTGTTGCCGACAAACCGGTCACTTATTTGGAACTATTATATTTTTTACTCTTAACTCGATCTTTCTAAGAGTAAAAAATGGATTCTAAACCCGTAGTTACATTTTTGGTTTTTACGAAACGTCACTATATGACCAGGACGTTTCGAGGTAAATGGGCGTCGTGCATAATTTTTATTATTTTTTTTTAATTTTACGTACCTCTACAAAAATTATTATCGTGGAAAACGGATATTTAAAGGGAGTCTAAAACTTTAGCAAAAAACATTTAATCTAATATAAAAATAGTAATAATTATATCATAATTACAAGATTCAATAAAAATTACAGAACGTAAGAACAAATAGATACATCCAATATTGTTGAATAATCGTATTATAGCAATTCTTACAGGCTTAGATCCGCGTTAATTATTATTTTTTTGGTTTTCTCTCGGGAAACAAACTCGCCTAAGGAACAAAAAATTGATTTCTGCACCTCTCCCAAAAGTAGGGATGTCAACGTTATTTCGTTTGCCCCGAGTGAACCGTGGAGGGTATCCTTTAATATTTTTTTTACGCGTTAATTTAACAGGGCTGTAGCAAAAATCGCTCAAAAGTCCTATAGGAAATGGGGGCTTGCTATTTTTCTATAACTAATATTGTTTATTACTCTTAAAAATTATTTTTCATAGAAAAATAAATTAAAGGGAGACTAAATAAAATAATATAATACCTTAAAGGCTGCCACACTCGCCTCAAAAAAAAAACCCGCTTAAGGAACCAAAAATTTATTTCCTGCAAACATCTCCCAAGAAGTACAAAAGTCACGTTTATTTTGTGCCCCGACTCGTCAAGCGTTAGAGTGGCACCTTTCTAAGATTCTTACGTCGACACTTATAATTAAGAATTGAACTTCAGGTATTCACTATCATTAAGTGTTTATTTTTTCTATGTTCTTAATTTTTTCGTAATTTCATCAAACTTACTCCGTGCAACCTTTCTCGCTGTTTCCTACTTAAAACACGATATGACGTTTAGTAAAATTACGAGACTATTCCTCGGAGGGATTCAATCGCTCGCCGGTTCCTTCTACGCCGTCACTATAAAATAATGACGCTTCTCGATTTACCATGAAAACGACCTCGAACGATCAAACGGCAATAATTTCAGGGATGACTATCGTTGGGCTGTGAATAACATATTATTAGCAATTCTTTACAACAGGCCTAGATTCCGTAATTATTTTTTTGTTCCTCCACGAATAGAAACGCGCTTAAGAACAAAAATTTATTTTTGCCACCATCTCCCCGAAAAGTAAGCCATACGTTATTTCGTTGCCCCGAAGGAACCCGTAGGAGGTCCTTTAATTTTTTTTTACGTTACCATTCTTTACAGCTATGTGCAAAAAAAATCGGCTCAAGTCGCTCCTATAGGAATGGGGTCGTTGCGTAGTTTTTTATAATATTACTAGAATCCGACTCTATCCAGCCATTACTCCAACTCTTTTACAATTTAGCACAATTAAAAAGAATAATAATATATATAAATCTACCCTTGCCACTCCTCAAAAAACAACTCGCTTAAGGAACAAAAAATATTTTGCAATCTCTCTTTTTCTGTAATGATTTATTTTATTATATATATTATTTACGTTATTTTGCTGCCACGAGTTCGAAGCGTAAGTGGACCTTTAACGATCTTCTTTACGTCAAATTTATATTAAGAAGGTTGACTCTCACGGTAATTACTTATCATGAATTGTATTATTTTCTATGCGTTCTTCTTTAATTTTTCCGTCATATAAGATCAACTTTGTGAACTTTTCGTTTTTTTTTCCTCAAAATTTAGATAGCTGACTTGTAATTACCTAACGTCTCCGGAGCCCTGGCCCCCTGATGTTGACTCGGGATATCAATCGAGGCCGGTTCCTCACGCCCTCACTTATAAGATATAATAACGTTTCTCGATTACCCTAAAAACGAGCACTCCGAACGATCAACTGGGCAAGTTTTCAGGAGTGAACTATCTTAGGCGTCACTCTACAATTATGTATCCTGTGGTGACGTAGTATTCTGATACCGTTTATTAAGTCGCAACGGTATAAGGCTAATGAATATGAATAAAAAATTTTCATTTTACCCTTGAGTTCGATGCTTTTGTGTTAGAGAGATCTTTGATTCCTATACCTTTTTGAGTTTTCTTAAACGGTCCGACGAAAACCGTCACTATTGGATCCCGAACTATTATAACGTTTTATTTCGACTTCTAGTATGTTATAGTAAAGAAATGGGCATTCTAAACGCCCCGTACGAGTCATTTTATTTGGCTCTTTTACGAAACGCCACTATTGATGACGAGGACTGTTCTCCAATGTAAAATGGGCACTGCAACTTATTTTTTTTATATTTTTTTTAAATTTTACGTTACTCTAAAAAATTATTTATGGTACGAAACGAAATTTAAGGAAGCTAAATAATAAAAAAACATTAATATAATAAAGTGCAAGGAAAAGTCATGATCAAATAATTAAAGTTATCCACATTTATTTCTCTTCAAGCATCTCCGAGAAGTAAAAAAGTTACCTTTTTTGTCCACGATGGAAGCGAATTGGGACCTTTAATTTCTTTACTGTCCGATTTATTTATATTAAGAATTTATATTCAGTCATCCATCATATCATTATTGGTTTATTTTTCTCTCCTTCTCAATTGTTTCCTAATTGTTCATCATTAACTTATTCATATACTTTTTGTAACTTTTCGTTTTTTCTCCCTTCAACAAATACCATAATGACGTTTTCGTAATTACCGAACGTTCCTGCGCAGGGTATCAATCTCGCGCGGCGGTGGTCTTATACGGCACATCTATATAATTGCGTATTTCAATCACCATAAAAAAACGACCGTCGAACGCGAACAACGGCAAATATTTCAGGATGAACTATCGTTAAGCCCCCGTAATAATTGATGATTATATGACGGCTTTATTCCCTGTACGGTTTATAGTCGAAGTATTCGCAATAAATTTGAAAAACAAACAATTTCAATTTTCCCGAAGGTTCGAATTTTGCCTGGCAGAGAGATTTTGATTATACCTTCTGAGTTGCAGAAGAACGTTTTCCGACTCGAAAGTCCTTATTGAAGCTATTATTACGGCTTTAACGACGTTTTAAATAGTAAAAAATGGTATCTTAATTACGCGTTGAGAGTCATTTATTGGGCTCTCTTACGAAAAGAGTTCTTATCATATGAGCGAATGACGTTCCAGTCCGCCCGTTAAATGCGCATCGTTCATATTTTTTATTATCTTTTTTTTTAATTTAGTTTAACCTCTGAGAGGACAATTATTATCTCCGGTTAGAAAACTGAAAACGTTTATAGGCAACTCTCTAAACCTATAAAGAAAAAATTAATATAAATTATAATTATGTATGAGGGATCCATGTATAAATACCTATTAAGTATTTACAGAAAAATTTACGAACGACACAAAAATAACGGATATTCAATATTGTGTTATATTTACTTTGGAGGGTCATTAGCAATTCGGGAATTAACCACGCCTTTAGATTCCTCACTGTAGTTTGTTTTTTTGGGTCTCTCGGGAAAGAAACTTCGCTTACTCAGGAACAAAAAGTAGAATTTATTTTGACCATCTCCCGAAAAGTAGAGCGTAACGTTATTTCGTGCCCCCCGAGTGCAACCGTGAGGACCTATGTTTCCTTTAATTTTTTTTTTAATCTTTTTTTGTTATTTCTTAAGTGTAAGCAATTAAAATCGCCCCTCAAAGTGTTGTTTTAAAAAGCGAAATAGAATCGATCCGATAACACCCTAACCACAATACACAGATTTTGCCTTCGTCCACTACTCGTTCTGATCTGTCACAGGGACCGAAAGTCAAGTGACACCACTGAGATATGATTGACAAAACTATCATTGTCTTCTTGGCCTTCCTGCTAGGTCCGTATTCTCATTCCTATTCGGTCGATTCACTAATGAAAACACCAGTGTATAGCAAAACTTGAATGAAGTATAGACTTATTAATATACTACCTAATATACTACGTAGTAATAATATACTAATATACGTATATTACTATATTACATACTATTACCTACGTATACTTTATATATATATCATTATTATATATATTACTATACCTAGTAATATATATACATAGTCTTTCTTTCGAGGAAGTCTTAAAATTTTAAAATGCGAGGCATAGTACTGTTCTGGGGCATCGAAGTGAACGATGACTTAGTCTTTCCTTCAAGGAAGTCTTAAAATTTAAAAAGCAGAGCATAGTATGTTTCTGGGCATCGAACCGCAACAATATTCTATGTTATTATATCTCACTAGCTTAATCATACCGGCCCCCGATTATCCCCCCGGGCCCCGGCGAACCCCTATATCTATATAATATAGTATAATATATATCATATGATAGTCATCACGGAGTGATAAGGTATATTATATAGTTATATAAAATTAATATATATATAGTAGTATAACTAAATTGAATACACTATATATATTTATATAGTGGTAATTTATATATATAGTAATACTATTATATAATATATATATTACGCCAGAGGAAAGGTAAAGTTATAACTGTTAGATAATTTATAGTACCATTCATCTCCCACCCCACACTCGATTATTTATATAATCTATAGACCAATATAAAATATATATGAGTTAATAAAATCATCTTACCTAAACTACACCTACTATACCATATAACCTAATAATATATAAAGTATACGCGCCATATATATGTGAGATATCCACACCCCCTACTAGGAGTTATATTATATTTATTATTTATTATTTATATATATATATAATTCATATAATACGATATTATATTTTTTTATATACTATTTTTAAAAGTAATTTAGCATATTAGATTATTAGAAATTTAAGTAAGACAGTAGATACAAGAGGAGAGAGGAGGGAAGAAATTATAAGGAAAAATATACCCTAAATATATTTTTATCTTTTGTTATATATTCTCTCTAAATTTACTCGTGGATGACATGAGCGAACCCAAAGAACAGCTGGGGGGGAGTATCATTGCGTGGAATTCAGCGTTTTTTTTTGTTATTAGAAATGTGTAGTTGTTTTAATTACAACTATTCGACTTTCTCAGGCTTCGGCCGAAGTCTAAACCTCCATTCTCAGCTTCGTCCCAACCCAATTAACTTGACTAATTAGGTGAAGAAGCAAGATAGATACAACTATCGATTTTTTTGCTTTTCGTGCTTAATGTCTAGACTCATTCTCATCGTGGTTGATTCACTTAATTAAGCTTTTGTGGACCTTATTGTAGCGAAATCGAAAAAGCGACTTGTTACAAACTTTCGGAGACGAAAGCAATAATGATATAGATGCAGTTACAGACGAAAGCCAAAAATTAAATGATAATGAGTACCAACTACTATCATTTTTGGCTCCTCTAAGTCATCTCATTCTCATTTCGGAGTCGTCGATTTTTCTTCACTATTAAACCCAGGAAGCAGAAATTGGAATGTGATCGGAGGATAACTATCGACTTCTCGGCTTCGTCTAACTCTAACTCATTCTCATTCGGCCGTATTTCTCTTTTTTGATGAATCGCTCCGACAGATAATGTTTTATATATTCAAAACTGTATTACCTGCAGACAGTTATTTGGGAAGGTACAAGTGTCCTTTATTAGAATATGGTAATTTGTTTCCTTTTTTTAAAAATAAAATAAATTATTTTAGGAACCGTGGAAATGGCTAATTTGGTGCTAAAGAAATCAAAATCTATCACACTCGGAATAACCAAGGAGATAGAAATAGTACAACGTAGTATTGCACCACCAGTATTATAATTTCAAACCTGCAGGTCTTAAAGTTTTGCTGAATAATATTAAACATGCTAAAACCACGTTTGGCAAAACCGAGAATAATTTGAAGATCCGTAAAACTAAAATCCAGTTCGTTTTTGTTGTCTTACGGATCTCCTCTAGTTAAGGGTACTGATTTCACTGGAAAGTTTCCAAAATCCTTGGGAAAAAAGCCTCTAAGTGTTCCCCTTTCCGTAAGTGACTGGAACGAAGAAACCGGTTCCCTTTTATTTATGGTTTTCGCCAAAAATATTAAATTGATTTGTTTCCTTTAGAAATTTTTTTCCAACCAGAAATTAAAAAAAAAAAAAACGGAATTTATGGCCGGTTTAATACTAGCATGCCTCCTATACATTGGTTCATTAGACTAATTGAAGAGTTATAATGCGTTAACGTTGACAATTATTTTTTTTTATCTACGAATTTGTAAATATTCGCTATTGTAACTTCCCTTTAGTGCGATTTTATTATACGTTTTGGCACAAATTGGATCTTCTTGTTCCCTTTACTTACAAAAAAGGTACATAGAAATTTCAGAAGATTTAAGATGCCATTAATATTTCGAACAGGGCTTATATCATTTTTTAAATCTTGTGTAGGTTGACCTTACTTAGTTGAGTAATTAGAATTAAGTTGTGAAAGAACTTACTACGTTGTTCTATTTGTAACCTTTTAATTATTCTATGTATGATAAGAGTAAGATGCCATAATATTGACAGTCGGCTAAGTCTAATTCATTCTCATTCGGTCGATTTCTCTCTTTTTAATGAAATCCATCGTTGCCATTGTTAATATACTACAAAACTGTATGACCTGCAGCCCCTTACGTCACGTACCGGGAAAGATATTTTCGTTTATAATAATGGTTTAAAATTGGTAATTTTTTGAAGACAAGGATAATAATAAAATTTATCTATTTAAAAAGCCAATTTGTGCCTAAATTTATCAATCAATCTATCACACTCCGGTAATAACCAAGGAGATAGGAAAGATTAGTACAACGTAGTTATGCATCCACTCTAGGTAATTTTGATAGTTTCAACCTTTCTGGTGTTCTCCCGCCCTCCTACAGTTTTGTATATAAACATGCTGGTCGGTTTTTTTTTGTCAACATCGTTTTGTGCACATTAACCTCAGGAATATTTTGAGATAGGCGTAAAACTAAAATCAGTCGTGGGGTCCTTAGGTTCCTTAGGTACTCCTCATAAGTTTATAGGGGTACGTTGAGTGTGTTTCTTTTTTGTTTTTTGTCTCGGGGGGAAATATCAAGTTATTCTCAAAATTTTCTCTGGGATAAGAAAAACCGCCTATAGGGTTCCCCTCTTTGTTTTAGTTTCGATATAGGGGTGATTTTTTGGTACAAAATTTACCCGTTCCTTTATTATTGGCTTTTCGCCAAAAAATCTTAACTTATCTTTCCCTTTAGAAATTTTTTCTCTACCAGAAATCAAAATAAATTAAACGGTTTAATTTATGGCCGGTAAATAGCAATTGTTCGTCTTTCCCGTACGATAGTCAGGAGTCCTATGAGTAATTGAAATTGCATTTTATCGTACGACCATTATTTTTTTCTACGAATTTTTAAAATTCGCAATGTGGTTTGTTTTACTCGTTCCCTTAGTTGCCGATGGGTTTTTTTTATTATGCGTTTGCACAAGTTATTCCTTCTTGTTCTTCCCTTTATTTACTATAAGAATTCTAGATCGAAATTACCAGCAGTGTAAGATGCCATAATATTGACATTGTTATATTTTCAAACTTGTAGTATTTCCCGTAACAGGTGCAGGTTTAAAATCTTTAATAGATTGTCTAGAACTACTACTTTGTACTATGAATCCTTTAATTATTTCAATATGGTGATTTCTTCATATCAACCACATACACTTCTCGGCTCTCTTTCGTGCTAAGCTAAACTCATTTCTCATTCTCTGTGCGTCGATTTCACTCTTTTTAATGAATGATGCCATGATGCCATGTTTTATTATATTCCAAAAACTGTGATGAACTCTGCAGCTCCTCTTACATTCACGTACCGCGGAAGATAGATTTTCTTTTGAAAAATTGGTAATTTGATAACTTTTTTTAAAAATAATAATTATAATATCCTATATCGAACTCTGGGGATTTATATGGCCAATTGGTGCTAAGAAATCCAAAAGATCTATCGATGTCCGGATAACCAAAGGTGCATAGAAAAAGTACAACGTAGTATGCACCACAGTAATTTATTATTTCAACCTGCTAGGTCTTAGCAGTTCGTGGTTTTGAATATATAAACTTGCTGTCAACCATCGTGGCAGATAACCTATTTTGATATTTTATTGAGATATCGTTCAAAACTAAATATCAGGTCGTAGGGTCCTTATACTTCCTCTATAAGTTATCTTTACTTTCGGTTCCTGGCGGGGTTTTTCAAATATTTTCCGGTAAATTAAAAACATTCAATCTGGAGGACTTTGCGTAAGTATGGATAACAAATTAAATCCGTTTCCCTTTTATTATGGCTTGTTCTGCCAAAAATTTAATTGATCGTTCCCTTTAGAAATTGATAAATAACCAGATAAAAATAAAAAACGGAATTTAGGCTCGCTACTAACTTGCCCCTTACCATAGGTCATAACTAATTGATTAGTACTTGAAATTTGGCGATTACTTGTGTTCGACCATTATATTTTGTTTTTCATACAACGATATTTTTAAAATTCACAAAAAGTAACGTTTCCCTTTTAAGTGTGCTTTTATATTATGCGTTTTTGGCACAAATTTTGATCTTCTGTTTTCAGTTATCTCTACAAAGTGTAATTTAGATCGGAACAGTCAGAAGTGCTAAGTGCCATGAATATGACAAGCATGGGGTTTTATTTTCAATACTGTATACCTTTAACTCTAGGTGCAGGTTTTGAAATATAAAAGGTAGTGTGTAGTGTGTTAAAACTCTTAAGTACTAACGTCGTTCCCTTTTTGTAAACCTTTAATTATTCTAAGTTTTTTATTTTTTTCTTGTGTAACGAGAAAAGAACCGTTCCCTTTATCCTATGCTTTTTGCCAAAAAGATCTTAATGATTTTTATCCCTTTGTAGAACAGTTTACCACCAGAAATAAAAAAATAACGAATAGACATGGACTTGCAACTGTGGAATGTTTCATTACTAATACGGTCATAGAGATTGATTGTATGTGAAAATGCATTTAGTTTAAAATCGAGCCATTATTTTTTTTTCTACGGAATATATTTTAAATTACAACAAATTTTACCTTGGGAAGGTGGACCTGTTGTCAAGCGGTGTTCGAAGGAGTGGTATAAAACGGGTTCCTCTTTTGGGTAAGTCAGCAAGATTTTATTTTTTAATCGCTTTGCGAATATGATTTATGAAACTTTGAATCTTGGCTGTTTTTTTCCTCTTTCTTTTACTTCACAAAGAATTTATATTTTTGATTCTTGTGTAATATTTCCAGATGTGTCATAACCATGCGAGGGATGATACATAAGTGACAGTGCTTAACATAATATATTTTCAACCGCAAGAACGATGAATTCGAAAAAAAGGCTCTCTGTATTACATGGCATTGTTTTTTAAATTATATAATCAGAATCTTAAACATCATTGCTTCTTATCTTACTTGCTTTGTTCGGACAACTCGTCGTGTGTGCGTATTTCCATGTTTAAGGGTTTATCGGATTAGCAGACGGATCCTAGTACTTATCTATGTCTTAAGATCACTGGTGATGCCTCTGGAATATGAATATGACAGCTATGTGGCTAAACCCCTTCATATTCCAGTCTTTCTATGTGATCTGTGACCTACGACTCGGGCTAGGCTGTGTAATGTTGCTCACAAATTGCAGTGCCTTGACGATTCGTTTTATCTACACCTTTCGAGACCCGTATACAGCATATCCTATCAATTACTATGCACTTAAATCCGACTATATCGTGATTTGTCTGCTTTGTCTGCTAAGTCTTGATCTCTATTTTATCAAATATCAAGAATGCGATCACTAATTGGAAAGTGACCCAGGAAGCGAAATATATGTATGGAGTTTTTGGTGATTATGTTAGTTACATTTCTATTCTATCAATTAGCTCGGGCTCGGCCTAAGTAAACAATAAAACTCTTCTCAATTCGAGATCGATTCACTAAATATAGGCTGAGAAGCAAATTGAATGAGAATGATCATACAAACAATCGATTTTTTCGGCTTCGGCTATCGCGCAACTTCATTCTCAATTCGGTGCGATTCACTAATAACCCAGCAAGCAAAATGAATGAGAACCTGCACAAGCCCCTTAGTTCACCGCACCCGGTGAAAGATATTTTTCTTTTAAAAGATGGTAATTTGTAACTTTTTTTTGAAACTATAAATAAATATATCGGAAACGGAAATGGCCAATTTACGGTGGCTAAGAAAGCCAAAAATCTTATCAACTGCGGGAAATAACCAAAGAGATGGAATAGCAAAACGTGAGTAAAGCAACCAGCGTAATTATTATTACAACTGCTAGGTTCTTACAGTTATTAAGTATTGGTTTTTGTTTTATAATATTTGAATAAAACAAGGCTTTTTTTTGGCAACACGTGACAATAACCCAGGAATAATTTGAGATATCGTTAAAACTAAAATCAGTCGTAGGTTCCTTAGGTACCCTTCCTTCATTAGTTTATGGGGGTACGGGGGGGATGGTGCCCTGGACAAGTTTCAAGATTTCCTTTTGGTGTTTAATTTAAAAATCCCTATATGTTTCCACCCCTGCTTGCTAAGTGATAACAGAAAACCGTTCCCTTTTTTTATTTGCTTTTTTGCTCAAAAGATGTGTCGGAAACTCTAAAAACGCCATTAGAAATTAAATTTAAAACATAAGGACCAATATATTAAAAAAAAAATAATCTCTGCGCCAATTTTAGGCCGTAACTAGCATCCTCCTTACAGATAGGTCATAACTTAATTGATAGATTGAAAATGCATTTACGTATGACCATATTTTTTTCTGACCACATTTTTAAAATCAACAAGGTAAACCCGATCCTTTAGTGCGATAACCCAGAATAATTGCAGATAAATCGTAAAACTAAATCAGTCGTGGTCCTTAGGTACTCCTTCATTAGTTTAAGGGTACGAAGGTTTATGGGACAAGTTCAAAATTATCCGGAAAAACACCCTAAGTGTTCCCCTTGCGTAAGTAAGAACAAAAAACCCTTCCTTTATTTGTGGCTCTTCGCCGCAAAATTTAAATTGATGTTCCTCTTATCAAATTGTTGTCCACAGAAATACAAAAATAACGGATTTAGCTCGTTAAATAGCATGCCTTCCTTACAGTACGGTCATAAACTAATTGATAGATTAAATGCATTTACGTATGACCATTATTTTTTTTCTTCGAATTTTAAAAATTCACAAGGTAACGTTCCTTTTAGTGCGAATTTATTATGCGTTTTGGCACAAATTTTATTTTCTTTGTTCCCTTTACTAACAAAGAGTTAGATCGGAACATTCTAGCTGTAAGATGCCATTAATATTGACAGCATAGATTTTCAGAACTTGTCATACCCTAACAGGTTGAAATATTCTCATCAATTTCATTCCACTAACCTCTATCTTGCTAACGTATCTTGTAACTTTTATGATTATTCTATGTATCGACTCTCGACTTCGGCAAGTATCTAATTTTAGTATAAATATTATAATTAATTTTCATTTCATCTTTCCTTTTATCATCATATCTTTCTCCTTGAAGAATGAAATTAGTAGAGCTTGGATATAAGTCATAACAACACAGCGAGAGGTAAGAATAAGACGAATATAACTTTTTATTAAAAAGAAACATTATAAATATGATGATGTACAGAAGAGGTAAAAAATTCAAATTTGAAAACGCCTCGATCCAGCTTAAAACAGTCGCGATCGGTAGTTTGCTATTGATTTTGGGGCTGTGCTGGTTAACATGGACGATAGCGAAATGGAAAGGGACGACCGGCGAGATCTCAATGTCTAATTTTACTACGCTTACCCTCGATAGCTAGCTATATAAATATTTATGTATTAAATTATATTTTGATTGCGAATAAATGGTATGATATTTATGGTGTTCTATATCATTATACTCGATAGGAGAAGAAATTAATAATAAAATTCAATGTAAAATAACTAAGCGAAAATGATTCCCGAAAATTCGCTCATCGTATATCAGTTTATGATTTGTGAGTTGAGACATGGAACCAGGAAAAAAAATATTATATGGAGTAGCAGCCAATAAGTTTCCTTTAGCTTCTATTAATTAAAAAAAATGAAATTCTATAGTTATTTTTCGATAAAATAATTATTTTTCAGATTATCTATGACGAGGGGGTTCGTTTAAATTAAAACACATGCCCACATCTGAATACAAACTCAATAAAGTTGGTGAAAATATGCGTCTCTTAACTTTAGTCTTCGTTTTACTCATCGCAGCAGCAAAAGCACACCCGCTCTGAAACCCCCTACGATATAGCTGATCACACCATTCTTATCACGAGGAGATACTGCGTTGATTTTTTAAATGAAACCGCATCCTATTATTATGATAACGACGGAAGCAAAATTGAATGAGAATGAGTTACAACTATCGATTTCTTGGCTTCGGCCAAGTCTAACTCATTCTCATTCGGTCGATTCACGAAATCAGATAAAAAACCGAGATTTTCCCCGTCTCCACTGTTTTGCTCCCCGTCTCCACTCGTTCCCCGTCTCACCCGTTCCCTCGTCTTCTCACACATTCCCCTTCTCCACCCGCTTCCCCGTCTCCACCCATTCCCCGTCTCCTACTCGTTCCCCGTCTCCACTCGTTCCCCCTCTCCAACTCGTATTCCCCGTTCTCCACCCGTTCCCCCGTTCTCCACGTCGTTCCCCGTCTTCCACGCGTTCCCCGTCTCACACGTCCCCTCTCCACTCGTTCCCCGTCTCCACGCGTTCCCCGTCTCCAAAACTTACCCGGTCACTCGAATGGTCCTACTTAACTAGTATTATTTCATTCGATCGAGTATTTCGGAATGGAAAAAGGCGAAAGAATCGATCGAAATCAGCTAAAAACTCCACCCGTTCCCCTTCTCCACCCATTCCCCGTCTCCTAACCCATTCGCCGGTCTTCCACCCTTCCCCGTCCCACCCATGCCCCGTTTCTCACCCGTTCCCCGTCTCCACTTCGTGTCACAGAGGACTCTTCTTTAGACGAACCACATCATCATTTCCCCGTCTTCCACTTCGTTCCCCGTCTCCACTTCTTCCCCGTCTCCACTCGTCCCCGTTCCACCCGTTCCCCGTCTCCACCCGTTTCCCGTCTCCACCCTTTTGTCCCCCGTCTCTCTACCCGTTCCCCTCTCCACCCGTTTTCCCGGTCTCCACCCGTTCCCCGTCGTCCACCTTCCCCGTCTCCACCCCGTTCCCCGTCTCCACCCGTTCCCCGTTTCCACCCGTTCCCCGTCTCCAAACGTTCCCCGTCACTCTAATTATTACTTACTATTTATTATTATCATTCGATCGTAGTTATTCTCGGAAACAAAGGCGAAAGATCGAATCGAAATCAGCTAAATTAAAACCAGATTTCCCTCTCCACCCATTTCCCCGTCCCACCCGTTCCCCGTCTCCAACCATTCCCCGTCTCCACCCGTCCCCGTCTCCACCCCGTCCCCGTCTCCACCCGTTCCCCGTCTCCACGTCGTTCTCCGCTCCACCCGTTCCCCGTCTCACCCCGTCCCCGTCTCCATCCGTTCCCCGCTCCACCCTTTCCCCGTCTCCACCCCGTTCCCGTCTCCACTCGTTCCCCGCTCCGACTTCTAACCCTCTTCGTCTCCACTCCGTCCCTCTTTATCACCCGTTCCCCGTCTCACCCCGTTCCCCGTCTTCAACCGGTTCCCCGTCTCCACTCGTTCCCCGTCCCCACCCGTTCCCCGTCCACTCGCCCCCTCCAACTCGTTCCCCGTCTCCACCTGCCCCGTCCTCCACCCGTCCCGTTCACTTCGATATGGTCCTACTACTAATTGCTTATTATCATTCACGAGTATTTCGGAAAAAAGGCGAAAGAATCGATCGTAATCAGCTAAAAAACCGAGAGTTTTCCCCGTCCCTACTGTCCTTGTCTGTCGCCACAAGACCGAAAGCAAAATTGGAATGAGAAAAATGAGTTTACAACTACGATTTTTTATTTGGCTTTCTGCTAAGTTCTATGCTCATTCTAATTCGGTCGTTCACTAATTAAAAACCCAGGGAAGTCAAAATTGAATGAGATAAAAAATGCTATATATAGATATATATATATATATATATATATTATTATATATATATATATATATATATATATTTGTTATATAATATATATATATATTATATATTTATATATTAATTATATACTATATATAATATATATTATATATATTTATAATATATATATATATATATATTATATATAATAATATTATATATTATATATATATATATATATATTATATATATAGAGAGAGAGAGAGGAGAGAGAGAGAGAGAAAATTACATACTATTTTTTTTCTTTTATCTCAAAACTACGATAGCTACAAGAAAACCAAATATCATTCGTGGAATCAGCGTATAGAATGAGTTACAACTATCGACTTTCTCGGCTTCGGCCGAGTCTAACTCATTCTCATGCGGTCGATTCACTAATTAGGCTGAGAAGCGAGATAGATACAACTATCGATTTTTTTTCGGCTCGGCTAAGTCTACTCTATTCTCATTCGGTGGTTGATTCACTAATTAAGCCGAGGAAGCAAAATTGAATGAGAATGAGTTACAAACTTTCGAGACCGAAAGCAAAAATGAATAAGAATGAGTTACAGCCGAAAGCAAAATTAAATGAGAATGAGTAGCAAACTACTTACGATATTTTTTGGGCTCCTGCTAAAGTCTATCTTCATTCTCTATTCGCGGTCGATTTCGACCCCCTCTAAATTAAAACCCAGAAGCGAAATTGAATGAGAATGAGTTACAACTATCGACTTCTCGGCTTCGTCAGTCTAACCATTCTCTTCGCGTCGATTTCTCTTTTTTGATGAAGGATTGCTCATAGTTGCCATGTTATACTATTCAAAAACTGTGTGAGTCCGCATCCCCGTCACTTCACGTATCCAGGAAAGATATGCATTTCATTAATGTTTAAACTGTTACTAATTAAAAATGTATCAAATTAAATCGTTACGAATGGCCAATTTGGTGCTAAAAAATCAAAATCTATCACACTCGGAATAACCAAGGAGATAGAAATAGTACAACGTAGTATGCACCACAGTAATTTATTATTTCAACCTGCTAGGTGCTTACAGTTTTGAATATATAAACGTGGCTAAAACACGTGGCAATAACCCAGGGGGGGTGGGAAAATAATTTGATATCGATTTAAAAACTAAAAATCAAGTCGTTTAGTCCTTAGGTACGCCTCATTAGATTTTAAGGGTGTACGGGGGATTTTCCTGGGACAAGTTCAAAATATTTTTGGTAAAAAATAAACCCTAATGTTCCCCCCTTTGCGTAAGTGATGGAACATTGAACCGTTTCCCTTTATTATGCCTCGCAAAACTTTAAATTGAACTGTCCCTTTAGAAATCTTTTACAAACAGTTATTCTGCATCAAAAAAACTTCAGGTAAGTGGTAAAAGTAGCATGCTTCCTACATAATCAGAACGCAGTGGGTGATGTGGGAAAATGCATTATTTTTGAGAAATTATTATTTATTTCTGACGAATTTTTTAATATTCACCAATTTATACCAACCCTTTAGTGCATTCATGATACGTTTTGGCATATATTTCATCTTCTTGGTTCCCTTTACTTACAAAGAATTTTAATCGGAATATTTTCCATAATGATGACCTAAATTGAAATTATAGTATGTTGTAGAACTAACTACTGTGATTTATTTGTAACCTTTGGTTATTCTATGTATGATAGATTAATTCACAACCGATCGACTCTCGTCGGCTAAAGTCTAATTCATTCTCAATTCGCGTCGATTTCTCTCTAATGAAGATGCCATTGTTGCCATGTAATTTCAAAAACTGTTTGATCTGCAGCCCCTTTACGTCACGTACCGGAAAATATTTTCTTTTTAAAAATGTTAATTTGTAACTTTTTTTTGAAAAAATAAGAAAGTAAATATACGGAAAAGCCAATGTGTGCTTAAAGGAAATCAAAATCTTATCATACTCGGAATAACCAAAGAGATAGAAATAGAACAACGTAGTATGCACCACAGTAATTTAGAATTTCAAACCGCTAGTGTTTACATTTTTAATATATAGAACGGCATGGCTTGGCAATCACGTGGCAATAACCCAGGTATAATTTGAGATATCGTAAACTAAAAATCAGGTAGTCCTTAGGTACTCCTCATTAGTTTAAGGGGGACGGGGGTTCCTGGACAAGTTTCAAAATTTCCGGAAAAAAATCCTAAGTGTTCCCCCTTTTGCGTAAGGTGATGGAACTAAAAACCGTTCCCTTTATTATGGCTTTCGCCAAAAATTTTATTATCGTTGCCCTTTTGGAGAAATTTTTCCACCAGAATAAAAAAAAAATAACGGAATTTAGGCCGTAGACTAGCGTGCCTCCCTTACAGTAGGTCATAACTAATTGATAGATTGTAATTGCATTTACGTGACGTATGACCATTATTTTTTTCTACGAATTTTTAAAATTCCACTAGGGTAACGTCCCCTTTAGTTGCCGTTATTTGTATTATGCTTTTCGTTGTTGGCTACAAATTTTGATTCTCTTGTTCCCTTACTTACAAAGAATTTATGAGAGATCCGGAATTTTCCAGAAGTGTAAGATGCCAAATATTGACAGTGATATTTCAAACTTGTTATACCCTAACCAGGTTGAAATAAAGTAAGTTCGCATGATCTTGCATATACCCTCCCTCTCTCTTACTGTTTATGGATGATAACTGATGATTTCAGTACAGCTTTCAAATTTCTAGTGAAGAATCAATTATGAGACTCCATTCTTCATTCTGTTGTGTTATAGACCACATTTAGGATTTCATTTAGTCCTATAACTATCATGCCCAAATGCAAAAATGAATAAGAATGAGTTACAACTTCGAGAGCGAAATCCCAAAATGAATGAGTAATTGAGAGTACAACTTTCGAGACGAAAAGCATAATTGAATGAAATGAGTTACAAACTTTCGAGCCGAAACAAAATTGAATGAGAATGAGTTACAAACCATCGATTTTTTTTGGCGTTCGCTAAGTCTATCTCATCTCGTTCAGTTCGATTCACTAATTAACCCAGGAAGCAAATTGAGATGGAGATGAGTTACAACCTATCGACTTCTCGGCTTGGCTAAGTCTAACTCATTTTAAATTCGGAATTTCTCTCTTTTTCTCAATAACGTGTTGCTGCCATGTTTATACACAAAAAACCCAAAAGACCTAGAGCTCTTTACCTACAAGTTACCTCTTATACAAACACTTTAAAAAATGGTGAATTTATTACTTATTAGTTCATAGCAATCACAGTCAGTTAACAGAAGATCTAACTTCGAGAACCCGGATGGCCTATATTGCAGCATTCGAAAAAAAATCGCTTAGTGAACGAAAAATTTATTTTCCCAGTCTCCCCGAGAATTAAAATAAGTAACGTTATTTCGCGCACGATCTTATCGTAAGGGGGACCCTTGAGTATTTTTGCTGTTAATTTTCAGAGTTTTGATTAGAAGGAACACCCCCGGAGAGTAACGAGGGGCGTCTAACCACATTAAGTCTAAACTAAGTATATTATTTATTTGACAATAGAGGTAATTTTTTGTTTCTCCTCGAACTCTAATTTTTTTAAGAGATTTGAAATTGATACAGTATTTTTACCGGCTCATCTTAGAGTCATATCTTATGATGACCTCTATGACCTTTTCCACTAACCAAAAAGGTTTTATGGAAAATCTTCTTGATACATGTTTTATAGTAAGTGTCCATGGGTCGTAAAAAGGCCCATTTTCCGTCCGAGCTTTGAAGACCCTTTTTTCCACGACTAAGAAAATTAAGAACAAAGAAAAAAAACATTTATACAATATTTGAATACCTGAATATTTATTCTTTATAGACTTAGATTCAGTAATAATTTTTTTAGTTTCCCTCCAAAAAAAAACTCGCTTAAGGAACGAAAAATTTATTTTGCCCCATCTCACGAGAGGTAAAAAGTAACGTTATTGCCTGCGATATAAGTCTATCCGAGGTTCTCGAAGGTCGGAACTTTCCGACACCCATAATTTCCAATCGACTCTTCCAATGAATATATATACGATCTATATGATAGTTTAGATAAAATAGAGACATTTTTTGTGTGAAAATCAATATTAACGCATCATCAGCAATAATTTTGACTAACAATAGACATTTTTTGTGTGATAATCAATTTTAACGCATCATCAATACATCATCATCAGTTATATGTGAGCTCTTGTAAAATGTGAATGAAATTAAAAAAGTGTTGTTTCTATGAAGTTTTTTTAATAAAAGGTGCGTAATTAAAAAAAAAAACTTTAACGAATATATGTATATATATACAATATAATAATATATATATAATTATATTTATAATTATTATTATATATATTATATTATATATTATATATATAATATATTATAATATATAATATATATATATATATAAACATAATAATATTAGGCGATAAGTTTTCTTATTAATTGTGTAAGCAGGAAATTTGAGGCGATAAAGACATTACGTATTTGTGCTTTGCGGAGAATGGAAGCTGTTTTAGCATTGTAACAGACCAATTTGACGTTACTGAACGTTAAAAAACGTATCTAAAATATTTAATAAAATACATTTATTTTCAATGAAGGAGCCTTTCATATGAATTTAAAAGCATTTTATTGAATATTTTATATAATTTTTATTTCGTTATAACATTGATTTTATCAAAAAATTGAAATTTTCTTACTTTACAAAAATGGGTCCGGCATTTCGATATTATAAGATAATAGCTATAAAATCAACACCCCCTTCAAAACAATGTATTCTAAACCAGCCGATAGTGAATTGGATCGAAAAAACTATATATAAAACCCCTTAGTTTATGATACAGTGGTGCTCAAACTTGTGTGACCGCGTCACATTTGGTGCGCTAGCTTCCCCTCAGGCGTGACGCGCAAAGTTTTGAACATTTTTCATAATTGTATTCCAGTTTTCTTTAAAAATTTAACGATGTTGATTTTCCACTTTTGTAAGAATGTTAAGTTATCTTTTATCCTTTATATATTTATATATTCAGAGCCAAATCCTGGGTTGGGAATGCTTTTGGCATGCTGTCATCATGGAATATTATTGTAATTTAATGATTAATAATTAATAAACCATATTTTATAAATTGGAAGACTTTCTTTTTAGAATCTAACATGGAGTGACTTCGGCAAACTTAAATTAGTCAAGGGTGCCGCGAATCGAAAAAGTTTGAGAACCACTGCGGCTTAGAACAATAAAAAAGTTCATTTGTGTTGAATATGAAGGATATAAGTATTCATCTGTTACCGTTTTTGAGTTAATATCGATATGCCGGCCCCTGTTTAAGGCGTTTGTTTCATTTAAAAACCGCTACCTAAGCGAGAAATTCCTAGGGCATTGTTCTGGAATTTTATATTGGTCTCGTGTAAATCGAAATAGTTTTTTCTATTAATTTTGAATAACGGACGGGCCATGCGCGCTCAGCGCCAACACGTAATGCCTGCTATATAAGTTCATCCGAGGTTCTCGAAGGTTGTTTTGAATGCGAAAAGATGGGCCTGTGGTGGGCCATGTGGCGCCAAACGCTAATACGTAATGCCTGCGATATAAGGTCATCCGAGGTTTTCAAAGGTCGGAACTTTACTACACCCCAAATTTTCATTATTTTAAAATAATAAAAAAAAAACTACTTCGTTTGACGCGATAGCTGGCATTTATTTCTATCTATCATAAACGTCCAATGGTTTTTTTATATTAATTTTGAAACAATGGAAATTATGGGTGCCGGAAAGTTCTGACCTTCGAGAACCGCGGATTAACTTATATCGCAGGCATTACGTATTTGCGCTGGGCGCCTGCATGGCCTTATATATATATATATAATTATATATGAAATATATATATATTATACTATAATATATTATATATATATATATATATAATATATATATATTTTATATATATTATATAATACTATATATTATATATTATTATTAGTATATATATATTTTAATTTTTTGTTTCCTAAAATAAATTTTCTATATAATTTTAATAATAAAACAACATATTTATAATATTAATGTATTAAGCAAGAAATTTTGACTATAAAAGTAAAAAGTCTATACCTCCTACCGTTGTCAAGTTAAATTTTTCCTTCGTAGATTCTCTCACTGAAATAAAATATTGCGTTTATTTCCTGATATCGTGTAAATCGAAGTAGTTTTTTATCTTCATTGAGAGAGAATTCCCTATTTTGAATTAGCGTATGCAAATTGCAAAGCAGGTAGAAAATCGAGGCCTACTATCCCAATAAAAGAAAAGTATGAAAAACTCAATTTTTTCTGATATAAATATTGTCATAACAAAAAAAATGTTTAAAAAGGTATCTAATATATTAAATAAAATGCAGTTATATTCATATACGGGTTCCTACGTAGATTCTCCAAATCGCGATAGAAATAGTAACTTTATAGAATTTGAGAAATTCCTTACTGTTGATCATGTTTCTTTTAAATTATCACAAATATGAAAGAAAACAATAGCATCTATTATGTTTCATATGAGTAAGCGCAAAATTGAAAGGATTTATATTTTATATTGCATTATTACTAACACGCCTTAATTTTTCAGGTCTGCGAAATGGAAAACCAGAACTTTCGAACGGAGGCCTGCGGCTTTGGTGGAACCAGAAAACGTCCACGGGGCCCAGAAGACAGTGGTGTTTCAATTAAAATGCAAGAAACCTCGTAGGTGCTGAAGTATAATTGAAGATACATTAAGCACAAAATATATCGAAACAAATATTATTTGGATATACTGATAATAGATTATATATTATATATTTTATATAATATATAAAAATAAATATTATTTATAAATTTTTATTATTATATATATTATATATAATATATATTGAGTGAGTATATAATATAATATATATATATTATTATATTAATATTAATATAATTAATAAATATATATTATATATATATAATATTATATATATATATATATATATATATATATAGTGTGTGTGTGTGTATATGTTTAAATCTGAAAAAAAAATAAAATTTTATAGATTTTCTTTTCAAAGGAACATGAAAGTTTGTGTACACAACCTACGTGTTAACGATAAAATCTCCACAGTTGTGGAGTTCACGGACCCCGTGAGGCTATTAAACAAGAGTGGGCGATATGAAGAAATCGTTCTCGGTCCAAAAAAAAAATCTTTTATCGTGTATCAGCCGATGGGGTGTTTACGGCCAGTGTTCGGAAAACAATTGAAAGGTTCCTGCAACGAATCATCTTTCATCCTAAAAAATTTTCAAGAATTTTTATTCTTCGAACTTAGCTACGAAGAGCTTCAATCGAGTCTCCAGATGAAATTATGCGAGGATGATGTCATTTACAGATTAGAACTTGAAATTGCGCATAAGAGTTCAACGGATATGAAGACCCTCAACGAAATGATGTTACGATGGAAATTTCAAATTATAAAGAAGCTAGAAATTGCGCGAGGAAATGAACTGTTGATGAACCATGAAAAAAATAAGCTTAATAATTTCCTCACTGTGATGACCAAAATGGTGGATGACGCGCTTAAAACAAAATCCTTAAATATCGAAGTTAAGAAATATTCTTCGATTATGGACAAAATAAAGAAATACGATATGGCGAAGATGATATACGACTCCGAACTTATCCCGTTACATATTCCTGAAATACTTAGAAAAGGTGATAATTCATCAACGAACAGCGAAATTTCAAATGAATATAAATTTTCCGACTACTTGTTACCTTCTTCGATCGACTTTTTGGACTCAGAGACATTCGAGGACCAAAATGACGTATATTCCCATCGCTCTTTGGGCGAAGCTTCGGGAACCAAAAAAAGAAAGCTCGACGAGGAACAAAATGAGGTAAATTCCCATCGCTCTTTAGGCGAAGCTTCGGGAACCAAAAAAAGAAAGCTCGAAAATAAATTTGAAAAAAAGGATGGGAATGAGTTTCTGGTAGCGCTGAAATCTGCAGAAGAGGACATAAAAAATATTGACGTACGCGTTGTCGTTGAAAACGAATGTCGGGTATCCTTAAATTCTACCCTAGAAAGTTTGAAAGATGAATACTTCCCCGACCTAATAGATCGTGGCATACTCGCCGTCTTAAAGAATTTCCACGTCACTGGCTTCCCAGTGATAGCGTTGATAGATGAAAATTCTCAAAGAAACCCTTGGGGGATGTGTATTATTTTGGGTGGCGAAAATGAAGCTTTCTGGCCATTGAGTCATAAAACAGCGGATCAGATATGCCGTTCCTCTCTGGCAAGAAGATTTTAGTCTTTTGTAAAACAATCGCTCAATGAAATAAACGTTACCTCCGCCAAGTTCAGTTGACCTAGAATCAAGTTCAAATTTAAGGAAAAAATGAGTGTTTGCAACTGCTCATCTGCTTCTCAAAATATAAATACAGCCAGAAAAATGGATGTTAAGAGTTTTTAAAGCCAAGTTTTTACCAATACATATATTTAATTATTCAACTACTGAAGTTGATGCTTATTCGTCGTCTCCTAAAAATATAACCATCGTGCTATGTTCTTCAATAATATCAAGCATTTCAATTTTTTTGTTAAATTTCTGTTTTAATATAAGTTTTGCTGGTTGAAAGATAAAAAATTCTATGTCAAAGGAGTGATACAACAAAGAGTTTTCCTTTTCAGAATCGATATTACAATAGGAATTAATTGACCTTACCGCTTCCTCTCACCTTTAGATTTTTTGGTTGTCCGATTGATTGTGAAGGAATTATTCCTTACAATATAGTGATTTGTTTTGAACACACCAGTATATTATAGTGCACTTTATTGTAGAGTATATTTGATTTTCACTCCAGACGCAATACTAAAATTCGTATTTATGGAAATTTGTAGAAACTGTACTGGAACACCGAGGTATCTAACTGTGTAGCTTATATTGTAAAAATAGGCCGTTTGAAGGCTAATATTTTGTCCTCATTCACTGACAAGAATCCAGATATGAAGTGCAAGTAGAATAAAACAGTAAAAATGATAAAACATATAAAACCCATTAATCAGATTAATTATGCATCATTAGATTAATCGTTGAAATGTATCGCGTCGGTTAATTTTATTATACCCACAGTTTGGTTATGCCCAGAGATAATAACTATAGTTGAGAGTGTGTTTTTCAAATTTTCATCAAATCATCGTGTGGCTCTCGCTGCTCACATAAGTGAGACAGTATAGGCAGCGTTTTCTCCATGCGTGAATGCCGCTGTTGGTAGTATGAGAATTTAAAACTTACGTTAAGCACAAATTAGCTCAATCGTCATCTACCAGAAACATATGCTCCACAGTTACAAAGTTTTCTAACCAATTACAACGGATTTGGCCAAATTTTTAGATATAGAAAGATTTGGTCCTTTATAAAACATTATTTCCCTAGTGTTTATTAGTGAGCTCTGATCTAATCACAGTAATAAAAGGATGTTTATAAGTGAAATTAATTTGTTATTACTGTACTTATGCGAAATCTTCATATTGGTGGAGATTATTAAGCTACTCCAATTAATTTCTTTCGAATTTAATATTTGAACTGAAATAATGAAGTCATGAGTAGTCTATAAAAGGAAGAGTAGCAAATATGTGCCTTTAAGAGCACCAAAAAATTAGATGGATAAGAGCAAGAGGATCTAAGATCATAAATAATCGCGGACAAGTCAGATCTATGCAAGCTAAATTTTCTTTATTATAGCCCATGTCCGAGATAATTTCGTGAAGAATGTTAATAGCAGAGATACCAACCGGAAGCCCATATCAAGAACCAATTATGTCTCAGCATCATGCTGCCGCTAGAGGGGTCGCTACGCTGTTCCCCAAAACATGAGTAAAGAAGAAAGGTATTGAAACAGAAGTCCCAGAAGATCATTAAGAGTGTATTAGAGGAGTAGGTCGCGTATCTAGGATTGGGTGCCTTTCTCTCGTATATTTGTGTGTGTGCTCTCTCATAATTTTGTACCAGAAAGAAAAAAGCTGGTGGGTAGAAAGTAACTAAATGTAAAATATCATCAAGAATGGAACGCTAGAGTCTAAGCCCTATACTTAACTTTAGTGTAAACTTTCGACTGTAGCGTTAAGTATGTGAAAGTCCCTTTAGCCCTAATTAGAAAGAAGGTAAACGCTATCCTAATTCAACATGATTACCCATATGGCCTTGTCAGTGTATACATCCATCAACGTTATACATATTTCGGAGAAGAATAATATGAGTATCAAATACTCTATAACCCGCTTAGGCGTTTTCTACGAAGTAACAAAGTCCTTGGTGTGGTGTCCCGTTTATGTGAATCAAAGTTTTCACCACATGAATTACCCCGTAAAAAATTTTTAATAATAAATGGATGATAATATTTACTTAATACTCAAATGAAGCGACCCGTTAAACTTGAGAGTTGAGTTATGCAATAAATGAAGAAAAACCTAAAGAAGAAATGGTTTGTCCTTGTTGGCTTTTATATATCTGCGTTATTTTTGTTGAGTATTTTGAAAAAATAAAAATGAGTAAAATACATGATATTATGCAAATAAATATTATTAAAGAGACAATATTTTGTTATAAATAGAACTAATAACAGAAAAAATAGAGTATAACAATAAATATATATCATGCTCAATGTTCGCCTTATATTACATAATTGGTTATTCAATATACATTCAACCAAATAATTTTTCATTTTATTTATAATTTATGTTTAACTTTGTTCCTTGTAATAGTATGGTTGTAAATCAAACTTTTCTAGTTCTTAATGTATATTTCGATGTGCATAATGAAACATGTCTTTTCAAAGACTTTATATTAATCAAACCAACATTTTAATAATAACCTTATATTATTTACTAATGACTTGAGTTTAATAAATTTTGTTAGTTCATCAAATATTAAATAATAATATTAATTTTTAAACATATATTATCCCAAAAATTAATAAATAATTAGCATGAAAATACTTAAGAATATAATAAGTTAGTATAATAATGTTAGATAAAAAAATAATGTATATTTTATTGATTATTATTATAAAAGATAGGGATAAGAGATAAATGCGAGAAGGATAAAAGATAAATGTAAATGGAAAAGACGGATAGATTAATTTGTCCCTCTGTAATTTCCTTAATGAAACGAACGGAACTTCCGAAAAAAAGATAAATAATATCGTTATGCGACTGTCGTTTACCTATGAAAAAATTAATGATTTTAAATAAGACTAATAAAAAAATCAAAGAACAAAGGAAAATAATAAATAATAAAACAATATTAATGTTTGTATATGTTACTAATAACTGTAATAAATAACTAACCTCTTATATTGTATTAATATTTTAATTTTATCTAGATTGTATGTCCTTAATAAATTTAGTTTCTTAAAATTTTGTTCTTAATAATTATTTAATAAATCAGCAACTAAATACGAAACGACAGTCTCACGTTTTTTGTCTTGTTTATCAATTTGGGACTTTAAGAAAAATATATTAATTAATATCAATTTCAATTACGCTGTAATAAATAATAATTAATATATTTATCAAGAAAATGAATTTAATATATTAATAGAGGTGAGACTAAGCTATATAAAAAATAATCATAATAATATGTATTATAATATATAGTATACACTTTAAAAAATATAAACGTATAAATAAATAAATCTTAAGGGCTACGCTGTTACTCAGGTGACACACGAAGATAAGAGACGCTTAGCTCCTCATCATTGCTCAACTGGCCACCACTCGAAGCGTCAACAAAATGACAATTTCCTATTCCTTAAGCATTTTCCGAGGAACCACACTCCAAAAAAAAAAATAAATATACATGTTATCTATGAAGTCTATAAAGAAACTTGAAAGTCCAAAATTAACCAGCCTAAGCATTATCCAGTTTTGATTCACTATATTAGCTACTAATTTCCTCTTCTTTGTTCTTTAATTTCTTCTAGTATCCTGACATGCAATTCAATTCTCTTCTCATTAATCTATTAATTTGTAAAATAAAAGTTTGCTAACGCAGTTTCCTTTTTTCTTTGATTATGTTTTCTTTTCTCTCAGTAATAATAAATTAGCTTTGACTTGCTACTCCTCCTACATTCCTTAATAATCTAACTCTAATTCTTATCACTCTAAAAGTTTGGTGTTAACCTGTTTTCTTCTATTTCTTATCCCTGCCACTACTATTTTTTATCTTTCCTTCTTAATATATTTTTATTCCCACTTTTTTAAAAATTAAAGGCCATTTTACCTATACCAATTTTAATCCTATAATAGGACTCTTACTATTTCTCTATACAAATATAATGACGATAAACATTTATTAGACATCCTTATGATCTGATGTATCATACCTATATCCTTTGTTGAAAGTGATATAAATTTTATCTTTTCAAAAGTACGCGAAATGATATATAATGGGTTTGAAGATAATAATTAAACATTTTAAAGTACATACTATATAATCTTATTAATATTAAACATATCTCTATTAATAATATTCATTCTGTAATGCTTTCAGACTTAAGTTAGCATAAGAAAAACTAAGTCTCTCAAAATAAACTGAAATAACTCAAATTTTCAGGTAAAATCCCTAAATAATTAAGTTAGTTGATACATAACAAAAATTACTTTGCCTCTCCCATTTTACGTTTTTTTGATACAGCAATAAGAATCTATATGGTTATTATATTAGACCCTTTAGTAGCTAGAATGCTCTTTTCTCTCGCAGTGAAACGTAATAAAATTAAATTAAATAATAACTAGTCCGTCACATTTAGGCGCGAAACTAGCATTGCCATAGCGAGATGTGAAAGAGTCCTGAATCCGAGTTAGTGCCAATTAGTATGTATAATTGAGACAGTAAACTTGTTCTTGATATGCACTAGCATTTGTTTTTGTGATTAATTACATATTATTATTATTTTAACGTTGTCGATACTACTTTTATATTTTGATAATCTCGTTGTATCTTTTCCAGTACGTGAATAAGCGACTGATTAATTAAATTGTTATAGTCCTACTATGTTTTAACTTTCCTATAAACCTTTCTTTTGTTGTCCTTTCAAGACTATTTTTGTATTATTGTCAAATGAAATAAATCAAGCCTCCAAAAAAACACCAATTTCTAAACAGTTTAGTCTACCCTTAAAAAATTCCACAGTTCCTACGATAAAATTAATTTTAGAATATAAGTTAATAACAAAGTTAAAAAAACTCTATTTTCAACAGTAAATGTTTTTTTTATATCTTTTTTCTTAATTATTTTTTCTTAGTCTTAATAAATTATATAAATAAAGACCCAAATCTATCAATAATAATCGACTAGTTCCCATAACGTAATTTTGTTATTTTAAAAGAAAATTTTTATAATTATTAACTTAATTAATTACAACGTTCTAAAAATAATTAAATAATTTCATAAAATTAAAAATTAAGGAGTTATATACTAATTATAAAAAAATATAAATAATAATTTAAATATATTTTATATATATTAATATTACACTTATTTAAAAATTTAATCAAGTAAAAAAAAAATCTAAGGGGATATCACCTTCTAATACTTACTCTTCTCGTGGCTAATAATAAATTATAAAGAAAAGTGATAATCAAATTTTTATCATATATTGGAGCAAAAATAAATTGTGGCTGGAATGCGGTGTAATTTTATTTCTTAATCATAGTTACAATAACTCAAAATATAAATAATTGAAATAAGGCAATAAATCTACCTAAATATAATAAGAATATTTTTTTAATAAATAAATCAAATATTTAAATTTCACCTATTTTGCTAATTTAATTTGTTAAATTCTATGTAATATATGGCGTTAAATGACATTCCCTGTTAAGATTTAATTTAACATTTCAAGTATATTCACAGAATATTTATAATCATCCAAGATATATAACGAAAGTCTAATTGGGTATCCCTGCTTAAGAATATTAATACGCTCTAGAAGAATACTAGATGTATTCCACAAAGAGAACAATTTTATTACCATATATAGGTTAATAACGACTAGTTAATATCTATATATTAATTTTAAATAGGTATTAAAAAATCCTCTGAATAATTTTTTGTTTTGGTGATAAATTCACCTCCGATAAAATAACTCTAGCTTAAGAAACGATAAAAATAATTATATATGTATGTTGCCTACCTCTATTCCCGAGAATTATAATAAAATTTATAAAACGGGATTTCGTGCCCCCGAGCGATATAGCTTAAGGAGGGGTACTTCGATTTAAAAATTTTTTTACTAAGTTAATTAATTTTTTTTTAAAGTGTATTTATTATATAATTAATATTATATTTATTTATTATATTATATAATAATTATATATATATATATATTAATATATAATATATAATTAAATAGTATATATATATTAAATATATATAAATATTATAATATAATATAATATATTATATTGTATATATTTATATATAATATAATAATTATTAAATTATAGATATTGCATGTGTTAGGCTATAAAAATATATTGAACTATAAATTTTTATATTATATATATATATATAAATATATATATATATATATATAATAATATTATATTATTAATTTATTCGAGAACTGCGAAAAATAAACAAAGCAATACAATAAATCTATAAAAAAATAATAATTTAATATTAATTTTGAATATTAATATTATTATTATCTTAATAGATATATATTTATATATATATTTTATTATATATAGATATATTAGATTGTGAATATATATTATTATTATATTATATATATTATTATATATTTATTATTTTATATTATGAATATATTATATATATATATTATATATATATATATATATATATATTATATATATTATAAGTACACTATAGATATTGACGTACAGAAAAGATCTTAAGGGATCCCCCCTAAGTGTTATGAAAATTAGAAGTAATTCGATAACAAGAACGCTTTGGAAATCGGGGCACGAATAACGACATTTTTTGAAAACTATCTCAGGAGAAGAGATGGTGGAGAGAGAAAGCAAAAGATAAATATTTTTTATATAAAGCGGGAATGTTTTGTTTCGCTAGGGCCGACGCAAGAAAAATAATTACCGAATCTAAAGGAATAAAAATATAATATTTAGGTATTGAGAAGGAAATGGTGGTTTATAACGGCGTGTTTTTTAAAATTCTTTTGTCTGTTAATTCCACTTATTTATACAGCACTCTCTATAGTATTGAAGTTGTTAAAAGTAAGTTACAATACTATGAAGATCTCAAAATTTTTAACTAAAAAATACTGGGATGTTTGATTCGTTTTTAATATCACATTACATTAACTATTACAGGTGAACAACAATGAAATGAATGTGTTTCGCGTTATCCGAGAGTAGGAGAGAGACGATATTTGTGATCAATCAAAAATTATTTAATTTTGATTAAAAAGAAAAATTAAATAATATAAAAATTGCTTCTTCATACTTTTTCATGCCGATAAGGAGAGTTTTTCTATTATGATGCTTAAATAAAAAGCAAGTTTTTACGATTTTAAGGATTTTTGTAAGATAATGTTTTGAACCAAGTTTTACCACGAATAAATATATCGCTCTTCGCCACATGGCGTTCTTTTCAGAAATACTTATTATTTAATATTCGAAATCGAAGACGATTATTGATTTTTTTAAGCTTCTCATTGTGAAAAATGATAAATTAACACAATCTTTATGAAAAAAGGATTAAAAATAATAAAAAATATAGCTATTTTTACTCCCATTAAAAAATATAAACAAATACCAAGCATTAAAATTGAATCTCTTTTTTAAAAATAAACGCTAAAATGGTAAAACAAAAAGGTTTAAAATAATGTTTTTTTAACGTAGTTCTGACAAAAAAAATCGACATAATAAAAAGGGTCTCTTTAAAAATATATATATTGTACAGTTACGTTATCGTAATAATCGGGGCAGGAGGAGAACAAGCGGAGCGCCCTAATTAATTAAAAATAAAAATTAGTATAAATAATTTATGTTCTCATAAAAAATGGATAAATGTAGTTAACGCAGCCTAGAATAACCCATAGCTGTCTTCGTATTTTATCCGTCTATCCCATCATCCAGTCGACAGATTTTGCAAATTTTGGGGAAATCCACTTATAAAGCGTCGGTACACCAGGTCCGAATGAAATACTGCGATACTGTCATAAATGATTAATACAGCGGCTATTCTTTTATTCGTTGATTTTCGAGGGGTCCCTTTTTTACTTTCGTTTCGTCAGAGTCGCGCACTGTTTTTAGAAAAAACGTACCAAAGCATTCATGATCACGGGACAAGACGTCGGAAGAGCGCAAGCTCGAAATACGTCTCTTGGTGCTGTCTCCTAAGCGTCGAGTAATAATAGAGTCATAATGATTAGATACTCATTGCGCTAAGATCATAGGCACTACAGACGCGTCTTGTCTGTTTTTGCAGACAATTGTTGAAATTGGGATCAACGAGCTTATGATTTACGATTTTTGAAAAGTTTTTGCGAGTGTTTTTATTCAGCTGTATCATGCATTTTCTTCTGTGTGTGGGAGTCTATAGTTACTCGTCTAGAGTTGCTCTGTTACTCTACTACATTACTATCAAACCAAGAACTACTGTCTTTGTAGATGAAAGCTGCTCTTTTTTTTCTTATGCGTCTCAGAAGAGCTGATGTTCATTGAAGCTATAGAAAAACCCACATCCTACCAACTCAGTCGTTGCATCGGATTCTATTATCTATGATTTTTTTCGAAATTAAGAAAGTTGTGGCATACTAGAAATAATAGCCCTAATTACACAGATCTTGAAATTCTTCGTTTAACGACCGCACCAAAGTAATATTGAAATGCGTCCACTTTTTCGAATAATAAACTAGTTGACTAGTTGATTGGCACTTTTGTGACTCCGCAATTCTAATATTAGAGATGCTGTACTATCGTGTTATTTTTTGAAAATCCGAGTTCAAGGAAATCAAAAGCTCGGAGCTATTATTGGCTACTCTGTGTACTTCCAGTACCGAAGCAGAAATCGCTGTGGCGTTGCCGGAATTCTCGGTCTATATAATTCTTTTTCAGTTACTTTATTTTGCTTAAATAATTAGGAATCATAGAAAAAAAACTTAATCATCC
Organism: Trachelipus rathkii; assembly: GCA_015478945.1. NCBI lineage: Eukaryota > Metazoa > Arthropoda > Malacostraca > Isopoda > Trachelipodidae > Trachelipus > Trachelipus rathkii. The sequence continues at coordinate 2,910 of JABUQX010124764.1, read as the reverse complement.
CATAATGCGATTGCTTCGGCTCGCATAAGGCATAGAGTCATAATCAGAGTTTATATTTACCAGACCAACAGAGAATTCGAGGACTCTTATTTTCGAATAGAATGAGCTAAGTATCTTCCTATGCTCTCTGTTTCTTTTCTGTGAAGAGTGTCACTGTTTTGGAGAAGTGCTATTGCTGTGATGCCTCGTCTTATCAGTATCTGCTACTTTTTAACGCCTGAGAATAATGAGTCTCTATTTTCTTTTTTGTGAGCTTCTAGGAATCCCTGCAGAATTTTGGAATGAAAAAATGTGATTAAACTAGTTTTTTTACCCTTTTATGTACTTCGATATTAACAATAGGTTTCCAGGCCCCGATCGATTCTGGAGCTGTAGTATATCGAAGTGAGCACTTAAAGTCATCAAATGTTTATTATTAAGATTGTTGTAAATCAAGTCATACCCTCAGTTTTAAGTTTTGATGGTATCGCCGTTTAAAAACCTTCTGGATTCGGTCAGTAAAACTAGTGGTAATTAGAAATTAGGTTGCGTCTACAATAATTTGTGTGTCAATTATCGCTATCTGCCTGGATTGTCGTAGTTTCAGATAGTAGAGTTAAGTTACTCCGGATAGGGTAGGTATGATATAACGGAAACTCGATGATTACGGAGATCGAAGTTATGAGTATCTGAGATGGAAAATTTGCTGAGGATTTAATAGATTTTTTTGAGTCTATTGTCTCGCAAATTCAGTTTGAGTGTCAGTATTATTGAATTATATTATTAAGTAAATGTTTCGCTTTTCTGATAAGCGATATATCAATCTCTCATTATCTCCAGGTTTTACGGCAAGGAAATTTTGTTGCTTGTGCAAAGCACTGATGTTCACTATCTGGGATTCCCGTCTGTAAGCGAAATCTGTACCTTCTATCGTCATAATTCACGATTCTGATTAATTGAACCATATTTATGCTCTTAACATAATATGTTGTGTAGAGTCTTTGAATGATTTGTGCACATTCTAGTAATTTCCTTCTACAGCTGCATGTTGGAACTTTATTTGGATGATGAATGTGGGCCACTGCTCTTTAAATAAAATAAAATCTGAATAGATTACCGAATATATATATTATATAGTATTATAATAGTATAAATACTAGTAATAATATTATATATATAGTAAGGCTGATAGTTAATAATTATATTATATTAATATATCATAATATATATATATCAGCTAATTGTAATAATTATATTAATTTATATATTATGAGGTAAAATTTTCTTAAAAAATTACTATTCTAATGTTAACAAATGTATTTAAATAAACGCTTTTACATGTACGTTAGAGATTAATTTTTTTAAAAATTGATTTTTAATTTTTTAAAATGTCAGTTTGTAGAAGAATTTATAAATTTTATCTAATAATCTAAAAAACCAATCACAAATCGCGTTAAGATTATGTGCAGTTGAGGGGGTAATATGAATATTTAACTCCTTTTTAAATCCTCGGTCGCCGCTATCATCCCGCTCTTGCACTTTTATAAATAATAAATTTTTCTAAAATAAATTTATGTTTTGAAAATTAATCTGATATTGAAAATTTCCGTTACGTATTACACCCAATGGTATCTTTGCTAAATATGAGTTTACTATAAATTTTAATGTTTTCAAATTGTTTCTTAAGAGAAGCGTCAAAAAATATTCTTATTTTTTCTCCCATTCAACATCAAGTAAAAATGCCTTAGTAATGGCATAATAAATGAATCTCTGATAGTTTATTTAAATTCTTTTCCGTTTGTCATTCTCCGCTGCAAAAATATAAAATTGTATGAGATAATTTTATTTTTTAGCTGCCTAAGTTACTAATTATTTACTATTTTATGGCTAAATTAGTGATAGCCGACATTTGTATAATCAAATTAAGTATAATTGTAAAAAAACTTAAATTCATAGTAAACTAATCTTATTATATCAATAGTAATTTCATGTATGTTAATACTACCCCGTCGAAGCGTCTTTGATGCGTCTCTCAGTATTGCAAAGAGAGTGGATTCATTTAGAGAAAACTCTATCTACTGATTTGCTATAAATTGACCGAATTCACAGTCACAAAACGCTATAATTTAATGTGGGAGTATTTACAATATTTTTAACTAACAAACCGAAGTAGAAAGAGGATAAATTTCCGGGTCCCATTATGCTGAATGAGTTAGAATAATATAAAATGACTCATTGTAGAAAAATAAATAGCATACCAAGTTAAAGTGAGTGATTATCTTAAGTGACCCGTGCATATAAATTACATCAAAATAGAAAAGAGTGAGATTTAGTCTTTAAAGTATTTTACTTCTTACCTTAAGATTAAAAAAAAAAATAATTGATGAGTAAAGAATTTACCGCATGATTAATAAGAACAGATTAAATGGATAAAGAAATTGTTAAAAAAAGGATTGAATAGCTGATAAATGTACACCGTAGAAATGAAGTCATGAAAAGATCGCTTTTTAAGAACAACGCTCGACATAAAAAGGGGGCCTGCATATACGAGAGAGAACAGTAGAGACGAGAAATATTTAATCAACCCCCCTCAATTCAAAAACACTTTATATTAATCTAACCAGTATTTCCGATTTATCTGAATGGCGAGCGAAATACTATGGATATAAAATACGCATAATGAAATAACAAAAGCAATTTTGATAAATTTATCTTTATATTATTTATATAATAATATATTATATGATATAAAAATAAAATAATATTATTATGTTTCTGTATTATTAAAATGTGTCATGGGGGTTTAATATGTTAAGATAATAGTATAAGCATCTGTTACGGTGATATGTAAAAATCGACTAGAGTCCAAGGCCCTCTAAGCGTTTAATGTCCAGTTGAAAAAACCGCAATAACCGAACGTCTAAATAATCA